>OY997268.1:109043154-109345654 GCA_963921465.1 Triticum timopheevii
ACGAGGTCGCATATGTGTCGCCCCTTCCGTTTGCTATTTTTTCTTATTTTCCTTCTCATTTTGGCTGGGATGGGATTCCTCTTTTGCATTTTCCTTGGTATCTTCAGTTTAAATTTCCTTTGCATAGTGTAGGTGTTCCCTGGTAAAAGCTGGGAAGAATTGAGAGGAGAAGTGGAGGAAGGAGAAGCCGAGATTTGCCGAGTTGCTGTGACCTGTGAGCGGCCGGCATGTGCTCCGCGGGGCTGGCTTGCTCGCGTCAGGCTGGGTCCGGCTGACGGTGTCCTTCGGCCCTGGCCGTGTTGCGTCGCTAGCGCGAGCCTCGTGCGTGTAGTTTGCCTTTGCCTGGCTGTGCGTGCGTTCGCCGTTCGGGTCGGGAGAGGCGGCCGGTCGGTTCGGTTCATACCCGTCACCTAGCGATCGGATTTCCTTTTTTTTTGGGCGGGAAGGTTATTTCGGTTCGGGTACTAAAAAAAATGGGAACCGTTTTTTTTTCCTGCCGATTTTTTTACCAAACCCAAATACCCGAAATTTCAGTAGGGTAATTCAGGTACCCAAAAAACCTGAAATATTCGGAGCACACATCAGCTTTTGATATGAATAATTCGGGCAATATGGGTATTTCGGGTAGTATGGGTATTTTAGTTAGTATGGGTAACATGACGGTGTAATAATAGCCTGAATAATTTGGTTAATATGAATAATTCGGATAGCATGGGTATTTCGGGTTTTACAGACTGGAACTCGAACCCTAACCTGAAAACCGAATAGCCCGAACCCTAACCTAAAAACCGAATAGCCAGAAAATGAGAACCGTAGCGGGTTAGGGTACCCAAACACCCAGGGTGACATACTCGGCAGTGCCACACGCGCCGCCTTGCATGTTTGAGAGGCGTTTGCCAGTGCTCTTTACCCACCGGGCACGAGGAGCTTACGTGGCGCCGACTCTGTTTTTGACGGTTGGTGCTGCCGTCGGGTGGGCCCTTGGGGTGTGGTATGTCGGTTTGTTCTAGCATATAATGGGGTGGCTTTCTTCTTCTCCCTGATTGCCTCTCATCACCCACTTTTCGTTGCCTCACGGCTTCTTTGAGCTTGCTCGGCGCTTTTGCTTTGTTTGCCGTCAGCGGCATCGGGCGACATGTTAGCTTCTTGTGGTATGTCAGGTCTCTCTTCGTGTTTTCTCTGCGTCGCTTTGGGGTCCTTTCTCACCCACTTTCGCCAGCTACAGGGAGTCCGGAAAGCCGCTGGGTGCCTTCACGATCGCCTCCACCCCCCCCCCCCCCCTCCCCCCCCCCCCAAAAAAAAAAAAGAATTCACCGGCATCTCCATCACCATCTGTATCCTTTCATCATAGCATTTGTAATCCTTTGGCAAAATGATATGTTGTGCTACGGATAATTTACCTATGATTTATTGCAGTGTTATGTTTATGTTTGAGTTGTCGTTGGCTACAACATTATATATATATTTTTTATCGTTTGAGCATACTAGTAAGCATGCACGTGCAACGCACGTCTCAAACGTAAACAAGGTGAGATTCACATAATAAAAAAATGTTTCAAAAAATATAATCAAATGGATACACAATGTTTGATGTCGCTCAAATTGTATTTTCAAAGTGAGACACAATAGTGGTTATGTTGCTACCACTATGGATAATAGGAAATAGAAGATGATATGTGACTACAACGACTTCTATACAAAATAAAGATGATTTACAAGAACTAATTGAAATGTAAAAGGGCTAAAAGAAATCCAATAATTGTTATGATAGAAAGTATTTATCTGGTTTTGTATGTGTTTATGCGTTGGCAACCATACTAACTTACAATGCTGTAAGACGCTCTGTACGTACAGAAGCTGAAATGAGTTATGAAGAAAAATAAAGATGGAAGGAACAATATTCAAGAGTATTTGTCAAGATTAACCTTATCAAGCTTTCAGATCAGCTTCTAAATTACAAAAAACATGATGAATCCTCAAATAAGAAAGAGCCAACAATTTGGAACATGCTACAAAACTGGTGAAGATAGAAAGCATTCATCCTATTTTTCCTTGCCGTAAGGAGTAGCTTTAGCATACATTTGTAACAGTGTAATACTTGATCCGGAAAAAGTTATTCATTATTATTATTGGAGGAAAGAGGCGTGCAGACAAAGCAAGAGAGGCGGTGCAAATAAGGCCTTAAACAGTATGTCTTCAAGTTTGATGACTGCAGATATGTTGGATCATTTGAAACTGCACAAGTATATAAGAATAAATATATGTACCAAAATAGCGAAAGGTATATGGTTACTCTGTCATGAAACAAAATAAATCCGACTGAATACAGTTTATATGTTCTCTGTACCAATATACGACAGTTGTATTAGGACAGATCCTTCGAAGGATCTATTTATTGGAACTCAGCCGAATTCGTTTCTTCATTGGATCCTCTGGTATGGTAAAATTCTCTTTATTGGAACGCAGTAGAGATTGCACACATTTACAGAACAACGAGAGATATTCTCTAACAACAGTTGGAGTCATGTAACCCGTTTTAGATGTATAGAATAACGTAACTGAAATAGTAGTACATCTACAATATCTTGCCTCCTACTGAATCTTACATAATTTACTGGATTGCTATGCGATTATGTTAAAGCCTCGCGTGTAAAGTTTTCTCTAAGAATGAATCATATATTCTGATTTCCAACCTATCCCTGGAGCTAGTGCCTAGGCAGGCGCAACCCACCTTAATTCCAAGTAGAGCAACGTCATACGTAAAACACACACTGATCAAATAGCACAAATAAGGCAATTCTAATCAAGGGGATGGCGTTACTTTTGATACTGTCCAGTTTAATGCATACTAGATCATGATGGCGCGCGTTGCAGCGCCCGTCAATTTTGACACTAAAGGATAGGATTTTATAATATATATATGGAATAGTAGAAATTTATATCATGTACAGAGGTACATGAGGTGAAGATGAAAGTTAATTGTCCATTATTATTTTTGTTAGCAATGAAAATATGAATATTTGCTAGGGATGGGAAAACCTTAACCAGTTTTTGTAATCATGTCTGTATGAGTTGCCTTGAGAAGAAACAGGTTTTCATTGTAAAAATGAGAAGATAGAACATCGCCCAGAAGAATTGACACAATGATATTACGTAAAATCAGTCATAAAAAACAGTACATTGGTGCAGCAGCATAGAACTGACGGGTAGCTTGAATTAATGTAAGACATACCAAGAAATTTATAAACAAGGAAGAAGCTATGGTTTTGCTAACTACTGGACTAAAGAGTACTCTCCTCTAATAGTTCTGAAGCTTATATCCGCATGCATGGACTGGCTTCTCACTGAAGAAGACTATGTCCGAAGCATATTGACAAAGACTTCACCACATGTTACGGGAGATGGATATCACAACATAGCAATAGAATCAAGAAATCACATCACGACACATAGCAATAGAATAAGGAATCATCTCACAACATATCAATAAAATCAGGAAATCATCAATTGCAGCACAACGCCATTCAAAGGACCGACTCCATGTTTATTTTGCAGTAGCATATCTTGTTTTTTTTTTTGCGTACAGTAGCATATCCTGTTGTTCTCTACCAACTGATCATTCGATGTGACTTCCTGTTAAACCAAAGGAACTCAATTACCAACCCTTGGAAACGGGATAAAGAAACAAAATCAGATCCTCACAAATCAAACCTTAGAAGGAGAAGGAGGCGTAGCGGAGGTGGAGAGGTTGAAAACGTACGTACTTTGCCCATAGGGAGCGAGGTGGACGTTACCACCGTCAACAGAACTAACGACAGTTGAGCCTCGCTTTGCCCGGCGTAGACCAGTATCATTGGATGTTTTTCCTCTCCTGGTCTGACAGATTGGATCAGATCGAAGGTCAACTACTTGATGAGAACCAACCTTCATGATTTTCTTAACTCAATCGACCAAAACTATGATGAACACCACCTGTCTAAACTTAGATTGGAGTGACATTAGCACCTCAAATCGCATCTCCAACAGAGCAACTTTTTGCGCCGAGTAGGATGTAGAGCGGTAGTGCTGGTAGGATGGATGAGAGAGGCTGAAGAGTAGAGGGGATGGGAGATGGCAGCAACCCAACGGAGAACCATAGCCGATGGAAAGCTTTTGCAGAAGGAATAAAGGGCAAAGAGCAGAGGCTAGGACATACGTACATTATATGTAAGATGCTAACCAGTAACTGAACTCCACTATTTGCCCCCGTTCTCAATTTCATTAATGACCTGTAGCAACGGCGATGAACTCCTCCAGCAGATGAGGCGTCGAGTTTCATCGCCCGCATCCCCCGTTCTCCTAGATCGAGCGGCTCCCGAATCACCCGCATGGCGCGCGTCGGCACGATCCCCTCGTGGACCAATCGCCCGCTCTGCGTCGCGCCCGTCCCTGTGTTCGGCTGGATCCTGGATCCCCTCGAGCGAACATTTTTTTTAACGAGCGCAGCAACAGATCTCTCAAGACCGCTCGGTTAGATATATGGGCTGGGAAAATCGGCCCAGTTTACCACAGGCCTCCATTTTTTCTTCTGGAGCAGCAGCCCCTTAGGACAGTTAGGCCATGAATCAAAAGGTGGGCTGGAGGTCGCTAGATACAGCAGATCTGACGGCCAGAAATGTCTAAATCAGCAAAACGGACGGCCGAAAATACCAAATGCGTGAGAAGGCTCGCTTTAGGCTCGGTTTTACTGTCCTAAATAAAATGGTCGTACGAAGTAAAGCCCAAGGAAGCCGACATGAAAAAGAGAAGTAATCATGGGAAATAGAGACTCTGCATCTTGACTTCTTCAGTATCCCTCTTGATCCTACTTTGTCAGACAAGATTGCTGCATTCTTATGTACGTGCCATATCTAATCACACATTTTTAGTACAGCAAAATCGGCAACCTAAGATAATCCCAAATCTATAATTCTAGATTGCTTGTAGCCCCACGATTCTTATTTAATATGTAATGCACGTGCACCCACTGAACAGACACTTTATGAGAGATAGTGAATTCAAATTTCTCAACCAGCCAAACTTATGCATGTAGTCAAATTCTTGTTGGGGAACGTAGTAATTTCAAAAAATTTCCTACGCACACGCAAGATCATGGTGATGCATAGCAACGAGAGGGGAGAGTGTTGTCTACGTACCCTCGTAGACCGAAGCGGAAGCGTTGACACAACGTAGAGGAAGTAGTCGTACGTCCTCCCGGTCCAACCGATCCAAGCACCGTTACTCCGGCACCTCCGAGTTCTTGACACACGTACAGCTCGATGACACACCCCGATCTCCGATCCAGCAGAGGCGCGGGGAGGAGTTCCGTCAGTACGACGGCGTGGTGATGATCTTGATGTTCTCCTGTCGCAGGGCCTCACCTAAGCACCGCTACAATATGACCGAGGTGTAATATCGTGGAGGGGGGCACCGCACACGGCTAAGGAACGATCTCAATGATCAACTTGTGTGTCCATGGGGTGCCCCCTGCCCCCGTATATAAAGGAGTGGAGGAGGGGAGGGCCGGCCCTCTACTATGGCGCGCCCTGGGGAGTCCTACTCCCACCGGGAGTAGGATTCCCCCTTTCCTAGTCCAACTAGGAGACCTTCCATGTATTAGGAGTAGGAGACTAGGAAGGGGAAGAGAGAAGGGAAGGAAGGAGGGGGTGCGGCCCTTCCCCCTAGTCCAATTCGGACTAGGCCATGGGGGGGCGCGCAGCCTGCCCTAGGCAGCCCCTCTCTCTTTCCCGCAGGGCCCAATAAGGCCCAATACTTCTCCCCGGCAAATTCCCGTAACTCTCCGGTACTCCGAAAAATACCCGAATCACTCGGAACCTTTCCGAACTCCGAATATAGTCGTCAAATATATCGATCTTTACGTCTCGACCATTTCGAGACTCCTCGTCATGTCCCCGATCTCATCCGGGACTCCGAACTCCTTCGGTACATCAAAATTCATAAACTCATAATATAACTGTTATCGAAACCTTAAGCGTGCGGACCCTACGGTTCGAGAACAATGTAGACATGACCGAGACACGTCTCCGGTCAATAACCAATAGCGGGACCTGGATGCCCATATTGGTTCCTACATATTCTACGAAGATCTTTATCGGTCAGACCGCATAACAACATACGTTGTTCCCTTTGTCATCGGTATGTTACTTGCCCGAGATTCGATCGTCGGTATCCAATACCTAGTTCAATCTCGTTACCGGCAAGTCTCTTTACTCGTTCCGTAATACATCATCTCGCAACTAACTCATTAGTTGCAATGCTTGCAAGGCTTAAGTGATGTGCATTACCGAGAGGGCCCAGAGATACCTCTCCGACATTCGGAGTGACAAATCCTAATCTCGAAATACGCCAACCCAACAAGTACCTTTGGAGACACCTGTAGAGCACCTTTATAATCACCCAGTTACGTTGTGACATTTGGTAGCACACAAAGTGTTCCTCCGGTAAACGGGAGTTGCATAATCTCATAGTTATAGGAACATGTATAAGTCATGAAGAAAGCAATAGCAACATACTAAACGATCGGGTGCTAAGCTAACGGAATGGGTCATGTCAATCAGATCATTCAACTAATGATGTGATCCCGTTAATCAAATAACAACTCTTTGTCCATGGTTAGGAAACATAACCATCTTTGATTAACAAGCTAGTCAAGTAGAGGCATACTAGTGACACTCTGTTTGTCTATATATTCACACATGTATTATATTTCCGGTTAATACAATTCTAGTATGAATAATAAACATTTATCATGATATAAGGAAATAAATAATAACTTTATTATTGCCTCTAGGGCATATTTCCTTCAGTCTCCCACTTGCACTAGAGTCAATAATCTAGATCTCATCACCATGTGATTCACATCGATAGTTCACATCATCATGTGATTAACACCCATAGTTCACATCGCCATGTGACCAACATCCAAAGGGTTTACTAGATTAGTAATCTAGTTCACATCGCTATGTGATTAACACCCAAAGAGTACTTAGGTGTTATCATGTTTTGCTTGTGAGAGAATCTTAGTCAACGGGTCTTTCACATTTAGAACCGTTATGTATTTTGTAATTTTTTTTATGTCTACAATGCTCTGCACGGAGCTACTCTAGCTAATTGCTCCCACTTTCAATATGTATCTAGATCGAGACTTAGAGTCATCTAGATCGGTGTCAAAACTTGCATCGACGTAACCCTTTACGATGAACCTTTTATCACTTCCATAATCGAGAAACATATCCTTATTCCACTAAGGATAATTTTGACCGCTGTCCAGTGATCTACTCCTAGATCACTATTGTACTCCCTTGCCAAACTCAGTGCAGGGTATACAATAGATCTGGTACACAGCATGGCATACTTTATAGAACCTATGGCCAAGGCATAGGGAATGACTTTCATTCTCTTTCTATCTTCTGCCGTGGTCGGGTTTTGAGTCTTACTCAATTTCACACCTTGTAACACAGGCAAGAACTCTTTCTTTGACTGTTTCATTTTGAACTACTTCAAAATCTTGTCAAGGTATGTACTCATTGAAAAAAACTTATCAAGCGTCTTGATCTATCTCTATAGATCTTAATGCTCAATATGTAAGCAGCTTCACCGAGGTCTTTCTTTGAAAAACTCCTTTTAAACACTCCTTTATGCTTTGCAGAATAATTCTACATTATTTCCGATCTACAATATGTCATTCACATATACTTATCAGAAATGCTGCAGTGCTCCCACTCACTTTCTAGTAAATACAGGCTTCACTACAAGTCTGTATAAACTATATGCTTTGATCAACTTATCAAAGCGTATATTCCAACTCCGAGATCCTTGCACCAGTCCATAGATGCACATTTTGTTAACACCTTTAGGATCGACAAAACCTTCTGGTTGCATCATATACAACTCTTCTTTAATAAATCCATTCAAGAATGCAGTCTTGTTTATCCATTTGCCAGATTTCATAAAATGCGCCAATTGCTAACATGATTCGGACAGACTTAAGCATTGCTACAGTTGAGAAAATCTCATTGTAGTCAACACCTTGAACTTGTCGAAAACCTTTTGCAACAAGTCGAGCTTTGTAGATAGTAACACTACTATCAACGTCCGTCTTCCTCTTGAAGATCCATTTATTTTCTATGGTTTGCCGATCATCGGGCAAATCTATCAAAGTCCATACTTTGTTCTCATACATGGATCATATCTCAAATTTCATGGCCTCAAACCATTTTGCGGAATCTGGGCTCATCATCGCTTCCTCATAGTTCGTAGGTTCATCATGGTCAAGTAACATGACCTCCAGAATGGGATTACTGTACCACTCTGGTGCGGATCTCACTCTGGTTGACCTACGAGGTTCGGTAGTAACTTGATTTGAAGTTACATGATCATCATCATTAGCTTCCTCACTAATTGGTGTAGTAGTCACAGGAACAGATTTCTGTGATGAACTACTTTCCAATAAGGGAGAAGGTACAATTACCTTATCAAGTTCTACTTTCCTCCCACTCACTTCTTTCGAGAGAAACTCCTTCTCTAGAAAGGATCCATTCTTAGCAACGAATGTCTTGCCTTCGGATCTATGATAGAAGGTGTACCCAACTGTCTCCTTTGGGTATCCTATGAAGACACATTTCTCCGATTTGGGTTCGAGCTTATCAGGTTGAAGCTTTTTCACATAAGCATCGCAGCCCCAAACTTTAAGAAACGACAACTTTGGTTTCTTGCCAAACCACAATTCATATAGTGTCGTCTCAACGGATTTAGATGGTGCCCTATTTTAACGTGAATGTAGCTGTCTCTAATGCATGATCCCAAAACGATATTGGTAAATTGGTAAGAAACATCATAGATTGTACTATATCCAATAAAGTACAGTTACGACGTTCAGACACACCATTATGATGTGGTGTTCCAGGTGGCATGAATTTGTGAAACTATTCCACATTGTTTTAATTGAAGACCAAACTCGTAACTCAAATATTTGTCTCCGCGATCAGATCGTAGAAACTTTATTTTTCTTGTTACGATGATTTTTCCACTTCACTCTGAAATTCTTTGAACCTTTGAACTATTTCAGACTTATGTTTCATCAAGTAGATATACCCATATCTGCTCAAATCATCTTGTGAATGTCAGAAAATAACGATACTTGCCACGAGCATCAACACTCATTGGATCGCATACATCGGTATGTATTATTTCCAATAAGTCAGTAGCTTGTTCCATTGTTCCGGAGAACGGAGTTTTAGTCATCTTGCCCAAAAGGCACAGTTCGCAAGCATCAAATGATTCATAACCAAGTGATTCCGAAAATCCATCTTTATGGAGTTTCTTCATGCGCTTTACACCGATATGACCCAAACGGCAGTGCCACAAATAAGTTGCACTATCATTATTAACTTTGCATCTTTTGGCATCAATATTATGAATATGTGTATCACTATGATCGAGATCCAACAAACTATTTTTATTGGGTGTATAACCATCAAAGGTTTTATTCATGTAAACAGAATAACAATTATTCTTTAACTTCAAATGAATAATCGTATTGCAATAAACATGATCTTATCATATTTATGCTCAACGCAAACACCAAATAACATTTATTTAGGTTTAACACTAATCCCGAAAGTATAGGGAGTGTGCGATGATGATCATATCAATCTTGGAACTACTTCCAACACTCATCGTCACTTCCCCTTCAACTAGTCTCTGTTTATTCTGTAACTCCTGTTTCGAGTTACTAATCTTAGCAACCGAACAAGTATCAAATACTCAGGGGCTATTATAAACACTAGTAAGGCACACATCAATAACATGTATATCAAATATACCCTTGTTCACTTTGCCATCCTTCTTATCCACCAAATATTCAGGGCATTTCCGCTTCCAGTGACCATTTCCTTTGCAGTGTAAGCACTCAGTTTCAGGCTATGGTCCATCTTTGGGCTTCTTCGCAGGAATGACAACTTGCTTGTCTTTCACTTGAAGTTCCCTTTCTTTCCCTTTGACCTTTTCTTGAAACTAGTGGTCTTGTCAATCATCAACACTTGATGCTCTTTCTTGATTTCTACCTTCGTTGATTTCAACATCACGAAGAGCTCGGGAATCGTTTTCGTCATCCCTTGCATACTATAGTTCATCAGGAAGTTCTACTAACTTGGTGATGGTGACTAGAGAATTCTATCAATCACTATCTTATCTGGAAGATTAATTCCCACTTGATTCAAGCGATTGAAGTACCCAGACAATCTGAGCGCATGCTCACTAGTTGAGCGATTCTCCTCCATCTTATAGCTATAGAACTTGTTGGAGACTTCATATCTCTCAACTCGGGTATTTGCTTGAAATATCAACTTCAATTTCTGGAACATCTCATATGGTCCATGACGTTCAAAACGTCCTTGAAGTCCCGATTCTAAGCCGTTAAGCATGGTGCACTAAACTATCAAGTAGTCATCATATTGAGCTAGCCAAACGTTCATAACGTCTGCATCTGCTCCTACAATAGGTCTGTCACCTAGCGGTGCATCAAGGACATAATTCTTCTGCGCAGCAATGAGGATTAACCTCAGATCACGGATCAAATCCGCAACATTGCTACTAACATTTTTCAACACAGTTTTCTCTAGGAACATATCAAAAAAAACATATGAAAGCAACAACGCGAGCTATTGATCTACAACATAATTTGCAAAATACTACCAGGACTAAGTTCATGATAAATTAAAGTTCAGTTAATCATATTACTTAAGAACTCCCACTTAGACAGACATCTCTCTAGTCATCTAAGTGATCACGTGATCCAAATCAACTAAACCATGACCGATCATCACGTGAGATGGAGTAGTTTCAATGGTGAACATCACTATGTTGATCATATCTACTATATGATTCACGCTCGACCTTTCGGTCTCCGTGTTCCGAGGCCATATCTGTATATGCTAGGCTCGTCAAGTTTAACCTGAGTATTCCGCGTGTGCAACTATTTTGCACCCGTTGTATTTGAACGTAGAGCCTATCACACCCGATCATCACGTGGTGTCTCAGCACGAAGAACTTTCGCAACGGTGCATACTCAGGGAGAACACTTCTTGATAATTAGTGAGAGATCATCTTAAAATGCTACCGTCAAACAAAACATAATAAGATGTATAACAGATAAATATCATATGCAATCAAAATATGTGACATGATATGGCCATGATCATCTTGCGCCTTTGATCTCCATCTCCAAAGTACTGTCATGATCTCTATCATCACCGGCACGACACCATGATCTTCATCATCTTGATCTATATCAATGTGTCATCACATGGTCGTCTCACCAACTATTGCTCTTGCAACTATTGCTATCGCATAGCGATAAAGTAAAGCAATTATTTGGCACTTGCATCTTATGCAACAAAGAGACAACCATAGAGCTTCTGCCAGTCGCCGATAACTTCAACAAAACATGATCATATCATACAACAACTTATATTTCATCACGTTTTGACCATATCACATCACAACATGCCCCGCAAAAACAAGTTAGACGTCCTCTACTTTGTTGTTGCAAATTTTACGTGGCTGCTACGGGCTTAGCAAGAACCGTTCTCACATACGCATCAAAACCACAACGATAGTTTGTCAAATAGACTCCGTTTTAATCTTCGCAAGGACCGGGCGTAGCCACACTCGGTTCAACTAAAGTTGGAGAAACTGACACCCGCCAGCCACCTGTGTGCAAAGCACGTCGGTAGAACCAGTCTCGCATAAGCGTACGCGTAATTTCGGTCCGGGCCGCTTCATCCAACAATACCGCTGAACCAAAGTATGACATGCTGGTAGGCAGTATGACTTATATCGTCCACAAGTCACTTGTGTTCTACTCGTGCATATAACATCAACGCATAAAACCTGGCTCTGATACCACTGTTGGGGAACGTAGTAATTTCAAAAAATTTCCTACGCACACGCAAGATCATGGTGATGCATAGCAACGAGAGGGGAGAGTGTTGTCTACGTACCCTCGTAGACCGAAGCGGAAGCGTTAACACAACGTAGAGGAAGTAGTCGTACGTCCTCCCGGTCCAACCGATCCAAGCACCGTTACTCCGGCACCTCCGAGTTCTTGACACACGTACAGCTTGATGACACACCCCGATCTCCGATCCAGCAGAGGCGCGGGGAGGAGTTCCGTCAGCACGACGGCGTGGTGACGATCTTGATGTTCTCATGTCGCAGGGCTTCGCCTAAGCACCGCTACAATATGACCGAGGTGTAATATCGTGGAGGGGGGCACCGCACACGGCTAAGGAATGATCTCAATGATCAACTTGTGTGTCCATGGGGTGCCCCCTGCCCCCGTATATAAAGGAGTGGAGGAGGGGAGGGCCGACCCTCTACTATGGCGCGCCCTGGGGAGTCCTACTCCCACCGGGAGTAGGATTCCCCCTTTCCTAGTCCAACTAGGAGACCTTCCATGTATTAGGAGTAGGAGAGTAGGAAGGGGAAGAGAGAAGGGAAGGAAGGAGGGGGTGCGGCCCTTCCCCCTAGTCCAATTCAGACTAGGCCATGGGGGGGCGCGCAGCCTGCCCTAGGCAGCCCCTCTCTCTTTCCCGCAGGGCCCAATAAGGCCCAATACTTCTCCCCGGCGAATTCCCGTAACTCTCCGGTACTCCGAAAAATACCCGAATCACTCGGAACCTTTCCGAACTCCGAATATAGTCGTCAAATATATCGATCTTTATGTCTCGACCATTTCGAGACTCCTCGTCATGTCCCCGATCTCATCCGGGACTCCGAACTCCTTCGGTACATCAAAATTCATAAACTCATAATATAACTGTTATCGAAACCTTAAGCGTGCGGACCCTACGGTTCGAGAACAATGTAGACATGACCGAGACACGTCTCCGGTCAATAACCAATAGCGGGACCTGGATGCCCATATTGGTTCCTACATATTCTACGAAGATCTTTATCGGTCAGACCGCATAACAACATACGTTGTTCCCTTTGTCATCGGTATGTTACTTGCCCGAGATTCGATCGTCGGTATCCAATACCTAGTTCAATCTCGTTACCGGCAAGTCTCTTTACTCGTTCCGTAATACATCATCTCGCAACTAACTCATTAGTTGCAATGCTTGCAAGGCTTAAGTGATGTGCATTACCGAGAGGGCCCAGAGATACCTCTCCGACATTCGGAGTGACAAATCCTAATCTCGAAATACGCCAACCCAACAAGTACCTTTGGAGACACCTGTAGAGCACCTTTATAATCACCCAGTTACGTTGTGACATTTGGTAGCACACAAAGTGTTCCTCCGGTAAACGGGAGTTGCATAATCTCATAGTTATAGGAACATGTATAAGTCATGAAGAAAGCAATAGCAACATACTAAACGATCGGGTGCTAAGCTAACGGAATGGGTCATGTCAATCAGATCATTCAACTAATGATGTGATCCCGTTAATCAAATAACAACTCTTTGTCCATGGTTAGGAAACATAACCATCTTTAATTAACAAGCTAGTCAAGTAGAGGCATACTAGTGACACTCTGTTTGTCTATATATTCACACATGTATTATGTTTTCGGTTAATACAATTCTAGCATGAATAATAAACATTTATCATGATATAAGGAAATAAATAATAATTTTATTATTGCCTCTAGGGCATATTTCCTTCAATTCTAATCTTGGTCTAAATATGAATCACATTGTAAGTATACAGGTCTAAACAAACACACTCTTACAATCAGTCCCATTCTTCCTATATCTACTCCCTTCGTTCCAAAATATAAGTCCTTTTAGAGATTCCAATACGGACTATGTACGAATGTATATAGACAACTTTAGAATGTAGATTCACTCATTTTACTCCGTATGTAGTTCGCATTAAAATCTCTAAAAAGACTTATATTTTGGAACGGAGGGAGTATATATGAGAATGATTTTCATGCTCCAGATCACATGTATTTCCCAAAGGAATTATCACATGATTAATTAAACTCTGGAATAGCAATTTCTTCATGTCCCAATTTCTTATTTCTAGAATGCATCAGAGGAAGATTGGTTGATATATGAAATTGCAGATCAATAATTTTTGACCCACCTCCAAGTGCCAAAAGTGCAGTATTAGTCATGCAAATTGCAGAATACCCCCAAATCAAATTAAAGGTTCACCTGATTGATTTGTGATAGACCTTCGGTGCCCTCGACTGTGCACGTAGGAAGAATTGCAGGAGGTCCTCGACGGCCCAGTAGGACGGCGGCAGGAACGACAATGACGACACCTCCTGCGCCACGGCCGAGACCGGTGCCGCCCTAGGGACGACGGCAGTTGGCGGCTTGGACTTGGAGGACGTCAGTGGTGGGTTGTTGTCAGCGTGGGTGTTGCGAACGGAGCTGAAGTCGACGCGGATGCCGATGGTTGCCGGAGAGCATGCCCTGGACGTGGATGGAGTCGTCGCAGTAGCGACAGAAGAGCGCCTGGCCTCCAGGCAGAAGACGATGGCGGTGACAGCACGTGTGTTCTCGAAGGAAGACGAAGCTCCTCGTGCTTCCCCCGTCGTGGCTAGCGTGCATGATGGCGGC
The DNA here is from genome assembly GCA_963921465.1 of Triticum timopheevii. NCBI lineage: Eukaryota > Viridiplantae > Streptophyta > Magnoliopsida > Poales > Poaceae > Triticum > Triticum timopheevii. The sequence continues at coordinate 109,057,773 of OY997268.1, forward strand.
AGGCGGCTCGTGCTTAGCTTCCTAATAGAATGGATGCGTCCGAGATAAGTTTTTTAATAGGATGGATTTGTCTGAGATTAGTTTCCTAATAGGATGTATGCACTCTGATTTAGTTTCCTACAATAGGATGCACCCGTAATTATTAGTTTCCTAATTGCCGAGGCGTGGAGTTTCATATTTTTCTCCAACGTAGTTTCCTACAATAGGATGCACCCGTAATTATTAGTTTCCTAATTGCCGAGGCGTGGAGTTTCATATTTTTCTCCACGGTGAAGTACGGTCAGTCAATGTAAATTGTTTGGATCCGTGTACGCTTTGTGGGTGTGCTTAAAGAAGTTTTTGCTTGATTATTTAATAGTAGTATAGATATAAATATAGATGTGCTGCAGAGGCTGTCCGACTGTCCATATGTGCGGGTGTGTCGGGGTGGTTGCTTCTCTCGCCTGCCATTTTGACCAGCCTTCCGTGAGCCCATCCAATGGATTCGTTAACAAATAACCTTCTGTGTGCACGCTCACTGCTGGCCCTCCACGTTGGATCGTGCAGCCATCGGCTGTAATCTTGTCGTGTGTATAGCAACGCCGTTCGTTTAACATGGCCTCTCTTGCGCCACTCGTGCCCGCTTGTGATGGATAGTTTATTACGCATAATCGATGTTCGATGTTGGTCGACGCCGGGCCTGAGTTGAGCGACGTCCCAATGACAATTGTCGGCTCTGGTAAGCTTACATCATGCGAGTTGAGCGACAACCCCACAACCCTTTACTATTTATACTGTAGGGCAACAACTCCACAACCCTTAATCAAAAAATTAGAGAGAAAATATATACATAATCTCGAACCAAAAGATAGAAAGCCAGCTAACCTAACTAATGACTACATTACCTCAGGTCAAAGGAAGGCCATTGATCCAAGCCAAGAGCGTTGGCCTATTACAGAAGCTTGAAGTAAAAAATAAATGTCTACTTAGCATATCGGCTGTAGAGGAGGATGGTGTGTGGATATAGTAATTGCGTAACAAGTATCTGCATTTCAAAACTCTGGCTCAAGTTACGGCGCAGCCAAATGACTCTCCTTTTTGGAGGATGAGGACAAAGGTTGTCTGCTTTAATATGAGCAAATTCATAGTCGAGAATGGTCACACTACTAGATTCTGGAAAGATATTTGGCTGGGGAAGACGCCTCTAACCTTGTAGTATCCAATGCTACATAATATTGTACAACGTAAAAATGCTTTCATAAGTATATTACTCCCTCCGTTTCATAATGTAGTGCATATAATTTTTTTGAAAAGTCAAACTTTACAAAATTTAACCAAATTTATAGAAAAACTATTTATATCTACAATACCAAATATATACAATTTTTAGATGTATATGTTTTTCTCTACAGACTTAATCAAATTATAAAGTTTGACTTTAAAAAAAATCTATACACACTACATTGTGGAACGGAGGGAGTACTGGGTTTCGTTCCCTTAACATTCAGTTCAGACGGGTACTAGTGGGGGGAACGTTTGGATAGATGGCTATATTTAGTGCGTTGGTTGATGGAGGCCAACATGCCTAATGTGCCAGATACCCTCCATTAGAGACTTTCGCTTCTTAGGCGTGTTGTCAGTAAAATCTATGTATGTAAACTTGATTAACATTGGACCAATCCCAAACTCGCTTCATATTTGCAAAATTAAGGTCCCTTTAAAGATAAAGGTCATTATGTGGTTTGTGCGCAAGGGAGTGGTTTTGACTAAGTACAACTTGGCGAAACGTAGATGGAAAGGTAGTAAATGGTGCTTTTATGATCAAGAGAAAACAACCCAACACTTTTTTCTAAAATGCCCACTAGCCAGGTTATGATGGCGTACAATACATGTCTCCTTTAATGTTTGTCCACCTAATAGCATTTCCAGTTTATTTGGTATCTGGTTAAATGGGGTAGAGCCTAATACAACGGCACAAATTCGAGTAGGAGTTTGTCCATTACTTTGGGCTATTTGAAACTGTTGGAATGACATTATCTTTATCCGAACCAATATCACAATTTTTTGTAGGTTATCTTTCGGGCGTCTGGATGCATCCATGCGTGGTCATTACTTAGCAGTGCGGAAGTCGGGGAGCATATGAGTTTTGGGTGCAACAGCTGGGAGATAGTAGCACGAGCTAAGTACAACCGATTTGGATGACGGTCAAATAATATGATAGGTGTTTAGTCATTGTTCTATTTCTGTCGGTTGTGGCATTTTATTCTTTTGATTTGAGGGACGAACTTGAGATGATTTTGTACTTTATTACTACTTTATTTAATAAAATGGTTGTGTACACCGCTTGGTGCATAGACGGGGGTAATCCTCATTTTCGGAAAAAAAATCTTGTATTGCAGTTTGAGTAGCTATATTGCATCTTCAAAGGCAAGTGCAATTTATGGATGTGTTATCATAGCCTTGAACAAAAACCTATCATAAAATAAAGGTGAATGGCAAGTCTTTGTGCATTGTAAATTATAGAGTAATAGAGTACTGTAATTCATTAAGATTTTTTTAATACAATTTAGGTATAAAAGATTTAAACAAACGAGAAGTACTTGTGTTTTGAGGTTCCTGAATATTGTGCATTGTAAACCATAAAGTAAAAGAGAATGTAAAATTATTTAGAAGAAAAAAGTTGGATAATCAAAGCATGGGAAGTTCTAAAAGACAGAAGTGTTTGTGTTTCAAAATTTGTGCATTATGAGTATCCAACAGTCATGAAAGGAGTTGCAGGGAATTATTTGTTCAAGTATAATTATTGTGTTCCCACGAAAAAAGTATAATTATTGCGAACACTAGCAGGCATCACTCAATGGCACAGACTTGTTTTATTCTCCAATTCGGATTAGGGTAGATAATTCGAAATAATGTTTGTTATGTTGGCCTTGTGTTTATGGATTGTTGAGTGTGGAGAGAGTAGTCTGGAATCAATCCTATATTTACTTTTGTAGAACGATCTAAGCAGAGAATGGCTTAGGGCGTCTCCACCGCCGACCCTCAAACACTCGTATTTGTTCGGACCAAGTGGTCCAGATGTTCGTTTTCTCGCAATCCGGAGGCAAACCAGTGGAGCTTTGTGGGCGTCTGGACCGTTGCCACACACACGACCGACACCGTACCCTGCTCCCACCCCACCCCACCCCCTCCCAAACCCCCCTCCCCCCAAAAAACCTTCTCCGCGTAAAGCGGTTACCGCACATTTATGTTGGTCAGCGCCGCTCCAGATACTGGTCAAAGTGACGTGACCGGACAAGCGGTTGGCTCCGCTTCAATGCAGACACGACTATCTAGAAGCCCATTACAGCCGTTGTGCTGCATTGAAACCTACTCCGGCCATCTCCTCCACTACTTCGGTGGCGGCGGCGGCTCCTCGTTGCCGCGGGCCATCGTGTCAGCCGAGGAGAGGGCAGCCAGGGAGGTGGCCCAGCGGGAGCGGCGCAACGCAGTGCGTTCCCAAGTCTGACGAGGCGCCGGCCTGAGCCCGCGACCAGTCGCTCACCAATGTGGAGACGGCCGCGCGGTGTCACGGCGACGGGGAGCTCGCCAAGATTGGCGAGGAGTGGTCACTCAAGGACACCTCTCCGCCGCCGGCAGGGGAAAGGCCACCACCAGGGAACCGCAGCCGGGGTCAGCATTGGCCGCGGCGGCACTCCGCACGATGCAGGGGGAAGCGGAGTAGATTTTCCACGACCGTCAGGCGGTGACCGGGCAAGGCTGCCGCGACCCCGCGCCCTACTCCGATGAGGACGACGACGGTGTGGCCGGCCAGGGTGGCCACACCTATGAAGTCATCCTCCTCTACAAGTTAGTCTAGTTTTTTTTACTTTTTAGTTGAACGGGTGAAATATCGTCCGTTTTATGTAAATTATGTCCGAATTTAATTGAATTCTGGCCTGTTTGCATGAAATTTATACGGTTCTGTTGGAATACGGTTTGAAACGTGCACAGACATGATTGAATTGTGGGCTCCCGTCGCTTTTCATGGACACGTGTCCGTTTTAGGAGTTAGGTTGGAGATGCCCTTAACTTGGGGGAAAAAAAAAGCTAGTCCGTTTTAGGAGTCAGGTTTTTTTGTGTACAAGGACGTGAGAATAATGCAGTCAGGTTGGAGTACTTACTTAGCACAGAAGGAAAGGCTACATCAACCACGGCACGCCGATCATTGGAAGAAAACATTCTTGCCTGTCGACGCCACGAGGATCACCTACCGTTCTTTTTTTAAATGGATGAACCCAAAAATGTAACCGGAAGTCGTAAAATGTGAAAAAACAGAAACGAAACCATCAACGGAAAGGAGAAAAAGGAACACAGCTTGAACCATGGGCACCACGTGGAGGTGGTCAGCACCCAGCAACCAAGACTTTGGTAGTAGAAGCAAAAAAGGTTGAACCATGCACAGTCGGCAATCCACGCCCGAACGACCAAAGGTAGCGGTTTTGCCGTGACAAGCAACGCGGCGCACGCAAGCACAATCGCCCCAGTCACAAGCACGGAAAGCGCAAGCACAATCGCCTCGTTTGTCTCTTTTACCCCAAACGGACGGGGCCGGAGAATGGGGTCGCGCGATGGAGTTGGCTGAGGGCGCCAGCCAATACGATAGCGATGGAACACACAAATAGCAATCTCACAAGTGACAACCATGAGATGCACAGCACATCGGTGACAAATCTAGAAGCAACCGAACAATGGACAAATGACTCACCAACTCAGGTCTTAAAGGCATCTATAAAAGTTTTTTTGCTAATTCTCGGTGAACTGGTTTATCTTTAAGCTTAACTCCTAAAATAGTTCTTTTGCTAATTCTCACGTCCTTTTACACACAAAAAAACCACACTTGAAATATAATTTTAACATTATTGCAGAAAAACAAAAAGGAAAAAAATATTTTGGTCCTTTTGTTGAACAACACGCACGTTTTGCCGTCTGGAGAGCATCGTGGCTGGAGGGGGCACTAGGGAGGGAGGTGAGAGGTGTCGCGGTTCGGCTCCCAGCCTCTCGAACGCTTGAGGCGCTACACGGGTGTCCACCGTGGCTCGGTTTGGGACGAGGTGCGGGCCAACATGATGCAGGCGCAGGAGGCAACCGAGAGCCTTAGGGAAGGTGAGCTTGGGCGCGGGAGGAGGCTAGGGAGGTGGCAATGGCCAGGTGAAGCACTGGTGGCCATGAAACTCGAACTTGGTTAGGATGCAAACGACATCCTAACTGGAGACACAACTAGGAATGGGTTAGGATGTAGACGACATCTCCCACCAAAAAAAAAGAAGCATCGGGATTGAAAGCGAACAAAATTTGCCTACTAGGAAAGGGCCGGGTTTTGAGCTCCCAAAACATTTTAGGGGTGTGGGGGTAGAAGAGCCTAGGGGATGGACTATAGACTCTATCTGCCAAAAGCGACAATGGGGACGAGATGAAGATGCTCTAACTATTAGTCCATATCAGCTACTTTTATGAGTGTCGCGTTGCCATTTTGGCTATGTAGAGGAAAGTGAAGTCTTTTTCTAGGAAAAATAAGAAAAAGATAAATGTCCATGTTGCTTATACGGAGGAATGGAAAACCAACAAATTTCTTGTGGGAGCTTTGGTTGTTTCCTCTGCAAAGGTTTTCATAAAACACCAAGTATCATAGACCTATATGTGCACACACACAGTACATTTACATTGCGTTCACCAGAAAATTGGAAAGGTGAAGTGAAATGTGTCTTGGCAACAACAGATACATTTATGAATAATAATAGTGTATATTGATAGGAGTGTGCTCTCATATTAAAGAATATCTCATTTCCTCTCCTAACCCTATGTGATTAGGGCAAAAAAAAATTCTTCCAGACTTCACCGATGAGCCCGTGGATTCGCCTCCCCTCTTCCTGTCGCTTCGGCAGCCGGTGGCAGGGAGGAGAATTCCGGTGCCTCCGCTCCGGTTAGTAGTTTAGGTAGGTTTTTTTAGTCCTCATAGGTGCGATGCTCGGACGGATGGAGGCGCTTCCTCTTCGAGTTTGTCTTTAGGGCCTCGATCCTCCTTGAGTTCATCCATTTGGACGTAATCGATAGATCTCGGGCATAGATTCCTGTTATCTCCTTGTGACAGTGATGTTAAGGTTCCTCATCGTGTCGCGAGATTTCATGTCATATGCTTCAGATCTATGCAAGGGTTCAACGACGACGATTGCGGCTATAGGATGCTGGTACTTAGGGGCATGTGCACGAAGACTTCTAGCTGCCATTGACAAGGTCAAGACGGTTCCAGTAGGGGAGCAGCGACAACGTCGCGTCGGTCGCTCGTTCCGGCGGTAGTAGTTGTCGTTCGGTGGTCGCGGAATCTCGATGTAATTTTATAATGTTTGAAATACTTTGTACTTCCAATGAGATTTTATAATAGATTTGATCCTTTCCGCAAAAAAGAATAATGATAGTGTATTAAGCCCTAATTTATAGTACTAGTTTATGGAATATTATTGGCTGAAGATATACTTCATGAATTTGGCACAACAAACTGATTTTAAGGATCGACTATACCTAACATATTCCCCATTTAATTTCTTGATGAAAATTAACACAGGCAAAACACACAGCTCTTTTCTACTCTTCACCGTAAGAACTAGCACTGTCTGCGTGCCTTTTTGGGCCGTTTTGTCTTTACTAGTGTTTTCTCCAATGGTAATTTTTCCTGAGATTTTTCAACGGTAATGTTTCCTGAGACTTTTTTTTTGTTCTTTGTTGTTTCGTCTATATTTGAGTATAGAGGGTGTCCTCTCTTGCTTGTATGAGGTCAATTTTTTTTATAACTTTGGGTTATCATTTATTTATTTGAGGTTCACTTGTCTTACCTTACAGGGAAGGCTGCATGGCTACACCAGGATTGAACTGGTTTTGGGTTTTAACCAGGGAGCTTGTTTTTAATTTGGGCCTAACACCAGGATTGACCAACAACCTGTGGATCACTAATATTGATGGCACCAATGGTTTTTCCATCGCGCATATCGAGCAGTTTGCTGACCTTTGGAAAAAGTTATCAACGGTGGCCCTTGAGGAAGATGTGGAAGACTCCATTACTTGGAAGTTCACTAAGGATGGGATTTATTCTGCTTCATCGGCATACAAGGCACAAATTGAAGGTCTCATATCCTCTGATCTTGTCAAGTCTGTGTGGAGGGCCTGGGCTCCCCCGAGGTGCAAATTCTTTGCTTGGCTCGTTCTTCAAAACAGAATATGGACATCAGACCGCTTGATCCGTCGCGGCTAGCCTAACTGTGGCTTGTGTCCCCTTTGTAAGCAAGCACAGGAGTCCGCTGCTCACCTTCTATTTCAGTGCCACTTCACTTTGCGCATTTGGAACGACATTCTTCCGTGGCTTGGAATGCACCACATCTCTACTACTACATGGACGGTGAGCGCTTCGGTCAAAGAATGGTGGGACAGCAACCTTCAGACTCGTCTCGGCTCTCCCAAAGCCCTAGCCTCATTGATGATGCTCATCTCTCGGGAGGTTTGGTCTGAGAGGAATGTCTTTCGCAACGTGGCGGTTCCATCGGTGGTCATCATCAACAAGATAAAGCATGAGGCGTCGCTTTGGGCTTTGGCGGGTGCCAAGCACTTGAGTATTGTAATGCCGCGATAGTAATTTTCCTTTGTCTGCCGCTTGCGGCTTCTGTCTAAAACCTTCTCCCTTATTTAATGAAATGGCAAGTCTTTTGCCTCGTTTCAAAAAAATTTTTGTTAAATGTGGCCCTAGATTTTTGAGTTGTTATTGGGTTTAAAATTTTAAACATAGTGGTCAAAATCTCACAAGATCCAGAACTTCTCTGCCTCTAACCACACTCGCCGGACACTGACACCACATTGTGTTTCTGTGTGGTGTCAGCTAGGACTTGCACCTGCGCTCATTCTCCGTTGCCTCCTAGGACTCAGACCCAAGACAAACGGAAAGCCTCGTTCTCAAATTTCATATTAAAGAGTTTTGTTTTTTAGCCTAATAAATTAGTTTGATTCAAACTAAAATAAAATCAATGAACCCATGGGAAGATTGGTTGAGCAACCTTTTTGCATGTCTAGACCAAGCCAGGACCCTAGTTATGGTCATGTACTTGACGGTAAAAAGATGGCATTCTTAAAGTACTGTACCATCGTAGTACCTTGATGTCTGTTTGAATCACATACTCTACGTGGCTTGCACGGCTCTCAGACGGATGGACGGAAAGAGCTTGAAGCACTGTTTTACCTTCCTTTTTTGGCGAAAACACTGCTTTGCCTTTTAACCAACAACGGCAACGAGCCCTGCTTTATCGTCGAGCCGAAAACGGAAATGCGTACTCGTGAGGCGACCCAAGGCAGCCGTTGGAATTTTGTCCGAAGAAATTATTGTGGCCCCGCATGTCAAAGCTGGCTCCGCGGCTTTCATGACTCTCCCTCCCCTGAAACCCTCGCTGCCGTCACCTCCCCCGCTCGCTTCCGGCGGGATATCCGGCGGCTCTCGCCGGCGCGCGGACCGGAACCCTCCCCCCACCCCCCACCCCGCTCTTCCTTTCCCTTCCCCTAATCCGTCCTCGCGCCGCCTCCCCAGGAGGCGACCGGGGCGGCGCGCGCGCCTCCGCTTTCGGCCTTCCTTCTCTCCTCCTCCCTGCCGCCACCGGCGGGCACCCCCCGGCTCCGGCCCGGGTGGTGTCGGCGGCGGTGGGATCTCCTCTTCCCACACGCGCGTCCTCCCTTCCCGGGGCAGGGGGCGGCGGCGGTGTCGCTCGGCTAGGCGGCGGTCCGGCGACCCAGCGGGGTGGCCGGCGGCGGACATTGTGGCAGCATTGCTCCTTGGCGGCAGGGTGGCTTGGTGGCGCGCCCCCGACTCAGATCTGGGCCCTGTGGGTCCCATCTAGGTCTTAGCGGGTCGGCCTCCAACGTGGCTTTGTTGTCTTCTGCGGTGAGGAGGAGGAGCAGGTCGGATCGGGGGAGGCGACGCCGACGGCGTGCCTGCTGCAGCGCGAAGGCGGGAGCTGTACGAGCCTATGAGGGCCCGACCGGGACTGTGGGCCCACGGGCCTGGTATGCTCCTGCTACTACGTCCGGTCGGCTACCGTCGTTGACGGTGGAGGTTGAGCCCTCCCACATGTCGACGGTGTTCCTGCCTCTAGTGCCGGCTCCTCTTCTTCGATGTGCAAACCTCACTTCGTGGTGTCGTGGTGAGACGGCGCGAGAAGCTTCAAGACCATGTTGGCGTGGGGTGGTGGTCGGTTTGGTGGCGGGCTCCGAAGTGCCCGAGGTGAAGGTTGGGATCGGGAGAAATCCCTGTCGTTGTGGCCGACAGCGACGAGGTGGCGCCTGAAGGTGCCGTCGGACCTTCCTGGAGGGCGTCGGGGGCTACCCTTCTTCTCTCCTTGTCGCATACAGGGGGAAACCCTTGGCAGCAGCGTCGTCACCGTCGTCGCATCCCTTCTTGAAGGTGTTAATTGGTACCGGAGCTTCGGAGTTTAGGAGCTTGGTGGGAGATCTACGGTGGGCGCAGTGATCGCGAGGCTTTTTCGTTTTTTTGATCCGCCGTTGTCGGCATTTGTTTCTTTTGTTTTTTAATCCTTTATTTCTTTTGGGCGTGTCTATGCTGCTTCCGTCCCAGCACCTATTATTGGTTGTATCGGTTGGTTGCTTTGTAATATAAAGCGGGGAAACCTTTTTTCGGCAAACATGTCAAAGCTGTAGTGTCCACCCTCGATCTAAAATGTGGACCCACTCGGTCTTTTTCTTGACGAGATGGACCTCACTTCGTGTGTGTGGCGGGGAAATTTATGTTTTTTCTTTGAGAAGAATGTTTTTCTTTTGTTGTTTAGGGTAAGTGGAGAAATCTAGCGGTCGATTTGAGGCCTGACTACTGGAGGCCCATTTTGCCGCACCTTTTGCCATGGCCCAGGGACGGCCCGTTTGAACTTCACGTGCATGCATGCAGGTCACGTCCTGGGGTACGTGCACCCATGCAGCTCTCTTATACTGTCGGAAGTAAGCCTAGACAGGGAGCAACTATAACAGAGCAACATAAACAAAACCCATTCGAAAGAAACTCTGTAGCACACTTGGAATTGCGCAGTCGAGAGCTCTCTCTACTTGCCAACAGGAGCTGACGAGCTTTAGGGTGCTTTTCCCCATCTGCTTGACTGCTGTCTTCTTCGTGGCTCCGCTCGCCTCTGCCCCGCTCGCTTCTGCCCGCACCCGCTCGCCTCTGCCGTCTTCCCTCACTCGCTGCGGGATGGCTGGACCGACCGCTGGTGCGGGACGGCTGGGGCGCTCGCTGGCGCGGGACGGCGCTCCTCGGCCGTGCGGGCGGCGGGGCGCGTCGGGAGAGTTGCGTGCTCCGTGGACAGCAGGATCCCGGGCGGCGGGATCTGCAGGTCAGCATTCCTTCCCCCCCTTTGGTTATCGCCCCGCAGATCTGGCCGGCGTTGTTCCTATTCGCCTGCTCCGATGGTAGTCCGGTAGGATTGTGTGAGCTTCGGGGTCGGGAAAAATCACTGGTTGGCTAGGCAGCTGGCGGCTCCTTGCTGCTGCTCAAGCCTTCTGCTGCAGTTTTCGAGCTTGCAGAGCGTCTGTTTCCTTTCTTTTAGTTTGCTTGTTTGTATGGTGGTGTAAGCTAGCTGTGTTCTAGGCACCTTGTATCTTTCGGCCGTTGGTCTTTTCTTTCTGTTTCAGTTTGTCTTTGGTGTTGATGTTGGCTGTAATCCTAGCCGGTTCGTCTCAAGCCTTCTCTCTAAAAAAAGATTGAGATTGTGGAGCGAGAGTAATGTAGGGTTCAGGAAGAAAATGGAGTATTAATTACAAGGTAGCTCAATAAGATTGAAGATGAGTATCTTACCAATGATTTGTTAGTTAACATAAAGCATAAAATTCAATAAGAAGTGTGCTTTATGCTTCAGTAGGCATCAGTCACTTCTTATTGAATTCAATAAGAAATGCTTCACATGTAATTATGGGGTTCAAGATTCGAAAATTTGGTGCTAGCTCTTATTTAGAATTGTGCTCTAGACTAGAAGTGTAGTAGGATCTCTGCTATTGCTCTCTCTTCCTGACGCGACTACTTACCACTGATGTTTGGTTGTTTCAGGGTTTCTCACAATGGATTTTGGACGGCTGGAGGTGGTCATGTTGGCTATCACGTTGCTGCTTGGCGTTCAGGGGTCTTTTTTTGTTGCGGCCGACGCCCCCACTGTCCTCAAGCTGGAGCGGCACAACACACTGCCAGGAGGAGGAGTTGTTGAGCTTCCTGTGAACGGTACGGGAAAGTGCATGTTCCACGGGTAAGTTTTCCGACTCCTTCTTTGTTTACAAATTAATTCAGGACGTGCATAACGCTAGGAACCTTGCATCACAACTACTAGTCCCTGGTTTCCATTTCCCCGAGAGATTCAAACGGCGTAGGGAAATTTGGAAGCAACGTAAGCTGATCATGGCAAGAATTCTCATTGCTCCGCTAGTTGAACGTCAACTTACATTGTGCCGATTCTCATTGCCATGTTAACGTTGTGCCTGTAAGAATGCCGGCTTTATAACACACATGCAAGAAAGTAGCGTCGTAATAAGGCTTGATGCTCTTACAAAGTCATGCCACGGCCTAATGCACCGTAAATAGCTACCGTACATGTAAAATGATGCACGAACTAAGAGACATTTAGTATACTACTTCGATAAGAAGAGAGTACACAATATTTGATGGAAGCCTAGTTAGTATATATATATATACACAATTCAAATCAGATACAGTTATATGTAGCCTCTCTTTTTTTGCGAGGATGTCTTCCTTCACATCAGCGGCTGCATTATAGTAGCCTACTGTCCGATTTGTAAGTAGGACCGAATCTCAAATAAAGCCTGAAAGAAGATCAAGTAGTCAATAGAAAGATACCAAATATTTGATTTTTTTAGAATAAGTAGCATACAATTATCAAAGATGATACGAACACGTGGATACAAAGGAACAAGCATATGAGCTGCCAGGAAAATTATTATTCCTGTGAGATGCTTCGGGCCTCACAGGAAAATAGGTCACCCTAAGGAAAAGTGTAGTTTCTGGTAGTGAATGTATTAGAACTTTGTGTGTCCATGTATTAGATTAATTAGAAGAAGCATGTAGAAGGGTTTAGGCACACAAAGCGGCCATTACAGTGATCGCACATGGGTGGGCATCCCTAAATCACTATCGATCAACGGCCAGACTCAACTAGTGCACTCTCCATATCGCTCTCAACTCTTTGGCGCGGCCCGACAAACAAATGAATACAACCAAGAATAAAATTCGAGCATAAGCCAATAGATAACTGAGTATGACTTAATCCTGGTTTGTGATCTCCGAACCAGTTCAGAAATCAAGCGAGATAAACAAAAGCCAAGTAGCTATTTGGTTATTGCTTTTAGCAATTCATTCGTAATGCAGGACAGAGGGAGAATTAAGAAATGAGAGGAAGCAGAAGAATTTAATATACTTGTCTTGGTTGATTTTACAGTACATAAACATGTGCAGATGTACACAGTCTAATTGGACATGCATGATGACAGGTGCTCTAGCACACACATACACGATGTAGTCAGGGGCACTTCAATTCATATATTTTTGTTGATAGACATGAACATATCATTGTAACCCAAGCATATTTTTCTAAGTCTCTAGTTGGAAATTTTAGCAGCACCTCTAGAACCTACAAGTAGTAACATCCTAATGATGTTTGGAGCAGTTACTAGCTGCAGTGATATGACTCTAACAGGACCAAAACTTTTCTGAAAAAATACACGCGCATTTGCATATGGTGCGGCTGCTGAACCAAAATTATTACAAGAGCCAATCGCTAAACGATATTTGTCCTTCATGTATTATGGTACAGAGCTATATTCTAGAAAACCAATATTTCCTGCCATTACTTTTCCAAAAAATTCTTCCGTACGGCAAATTCAAGCAGTGATTTCTATAAGGCAATTAGGCTATGCAACTAAAATAGTTTCACAAAAGGGGAATTCTGCACACACAAAAAACAGTACGTTTTGATGGAGTTCATCACTGATAACGTAACTAGAGCTAGATAATGGTGAGGCCTCACCTTGATTTCTACAACTAATAACTAGAGCTAGATACATCATTGTTGCTGGCTCTGTTTTGGCCAGGCCTTGGATCTGTAGCCTTTCATTCCCCTGCTATCTGAACTCTAGTTTGCTTCTTTCTAGCTGTAATCCTTCAACTTATGTGACTTGGTGGCTTCATGATAATGGATCCGGGAGGCCTTTCGGGCCTTCCTGATGATCTGCAAAAAAAAAAAAAACGTATCTCATCGACCTCAATCAGTCCTGCTAGGTAAAGAATACAGAAGATTACTGAGGGCGAAAGGGAGAGGAAACTGAAAATACATATGCGCCAGTATAATCCATCCTGATTCGGTACCTACAGACCTGCCGCCGTACCATATACGCCGATTAGGCCCGCCACCGAAGCCACCCGCTATAAATCTACCGTCAAGGGTACTTGCTGGCAGCTGCCGGCCGCCGGCCGCCCCCCGGCAAGGTCAACTGCTGCACAGGGCACAGCCCTGTCAGATCACGAGCGGGGTGAGAAAACCCGCCGGACAGCAATTCACCGAAGTCACCTGCTGTTGCATCGCGGCGTGCGGCACGCCGCCAGCCGCGGAAGCCACTCGCCGCCCGCACTCAGCCAGTTCTTGAGGTTGGGGGAGAGATGCGGGAAAGGGGGCAGCACCATAGGAACCGTCGACGTATAATAATCTAAGAAAAAAAATTAAATGGACCAAAAATATTTCTTTGGATGGATAGGCTGGGGCGCAAATTCTGTGTATCGCCCCCTGGTCGCGCTACGGGCTCTCGCAAGCCAGCCGGTTTTGGAAACTTCCAGGCCTGTTTTTCTTTCTTTCTTTTTCGATTGTTTTCTTTACAGGTTTTCTCGGTTTTATTTTCTGTTTATTCATTTTTCGGTTTTCTTCTTTTTTTTATTTTCTTCTATTTTTTGTTCTTTAGAATTTATTTTTTGAAAAGGTTTGAAATCTTCAAAAAATTGTTCACATTTAAAAAAAACGTGTTTTTCAAAACTGCTAGAAATTTAAAAAACTGTCCTGGATTCAGAAATATCACAATTTCGAGAGAATGTTCATAAATTTTAAAACTTTTCAATTTTCTCCAGAAAGAGGTCGGGATTTCTAAAATTCTTCACCTTTTCATAAGTAGTTCATTTTTTAATCCGCGTGCATTTACAATTTTGCAAACTTTTATCAAATTTGCGATCAATTTTCAAATTTATTAAAAAATATTTCTCCATAATTTTTTTCTAAATTCATGAATATATTTTTTGAAATTGTGAACTCTTTTTGAATCTCTTGAATATTTTTAGAATTCGCTAACAATTTTTGAATTTTCATGAATTTATTTTTAATTTGTTAACACTTTTGGTTTGATGAAATTTTTTAAGTTAAGTTTTCGTGGAGATTTTATAGAATCAGAAACCGACCATATTTGAAAAACAAAACGTTGTGAAAAAATCAGGAAAAAACAGCCTATTTTTCTGAGCAACGACGAGCGAGAAAAATGGCCCACCGACGGAGCGACGTGGGTCAGTGTGACTGGAAGCGAGGCGAAGGTGGATGTGGGTTGGTTAGTTTTTTTTTTCTTCAGAGAACTGGGCTTGTTAAGTTTTTTTTTTTTTGAGAATCTCACAAAGCTTTATTACTGAATCATAATGTTCATAGGTACAAAAAGAAGATCGCCGGGTTGTCCTAGCCAAGTGTGTCGGCCAAACCCTAAAGATAATGCATGCTTTGTGAGATTATGGGCCTCCGTATTGGAGGTCCTATACTCATGAGTAAACGAATATGAAATAAAGGTAGTTGCTCTAGCCTTGATTTCCTCGACAATGGCTCCAAATTCTGCTGAGCTTCCCTGTTTGATTGCATCTACCACCACCTTGCAATCGGAGGCAACAAGTAAATGGTTGATATAGAGATCTTCTGAAAGTGCTAATGCCTCCCGAACAGCTAGTGCTTCTAGCACCTGGGGGTTGTGCAGTCCTCTGAAAACGAGAGCTGACGCTCCCATGAACAAACCTCTCTCATCCCTGCAAACCACACCAACTGCGCCAAACGTACCTGGGCGTGACACGGCCGCGTCCACATTGAGTTTGTAGTAATCTGTTGGTGGTGGAATCCACGTACGGGGTCGTGGTACTGCTATCCCATGTGCTTCCTCCTTCTTCTTCAAAAACTCTATGTCTGATAAGTAAGCTTTGATGAAGTTGTCAGTGGCAAACGGATTCTGGTATATATCCTCATGTATAGCTTTCCGTCTTGCACTCCAAATCGCCCATAAAGTAACAATCATCAACTGAAATTGCTCCGGTGGAAGAGAGTCATTCATGGCAAAGAGCCACAGCCGTGCGTCAGGTTCTGAGGTTGCCCACATGTGCTCGACCATCTCGGCTTCTGAAAGTGCCCACACACACCTAGACACATTACACTCCAGCAAAGAATGCCGCCAGCTATCCTGCCCTCCGCATAGGGAGCAAGCACTCGTAGTGGCCATATGACGATGGTTTAGGACATCTCCCGTAGGGAGTGAGTGTTGCGCCAATCGCCAAGTGAAAAAGCGCAGTTTCGGTGGCACTGACATGTTCCATAGCGAGTTCCACCCCCTCATCTCATGTTCAGAGTTGGAAGGATCCTCCCTTTCCTCCAGCCATGCCTCGCGCCCAATCTTGATCTTGACAATCATCTTATAAGCTAACCGTACAGAAAAACGCCCCCTTGGATCATCATTCCACGCCCAGAAATCGTCCACACGCCGTGTACAGAGCGGTATTTGCAAGATCGCCTCCACATCAATGGGTATGAACACCTGTCTAAGCAAGTCCTCTCGCCACGCAGCTCTAGTGTGGTCGATCAGATCAGAAACCAGTTGCGGTGGGTCAGCAACTAAGGAGGCCACCGGCTTCATCATTCCGTCCCTTGGGATCCAACTATGTTGCCATATGTTCGTGGTAGTTCCATCACCAATACATCCGGATAGCTCCTTGGGTGATAATATCTCTCCCATCAAGTATAGATCGCCACACCTGAGAAGGATGTGGACCTAGTTGAGCTTCAAGAACTGTACATTGTGGAAAATATGATGCTTTAAGGATTTGTGCACTAAGAGAGGAGGGATCATTCAATAATCTCCAAATTTGCCGAGACAAAAGTGCCAAGTTGAAGATTTCTATATCCCGAAAGCCAAGTCCTCCCAAACTTTTCGGTCGGGTCATCAAATCCCAAGCTACCCAACATGGTTTCCTCTTGCCTCTCTTGCTCCCCCACCAAAATTGACGAATGAGTGACGTAATGCTTTCACAAAGGCCTTGAGGTAATCTGAAGCAAGACATCGAAAAAACTGGTAAAGCTTGAACCACAGATTTTATGAGAACCTCCTTTCCTGCCACTGATAAAAGTTTCTCCATCCATCCCTTTATCCTTTCCCAAACTCTGTCTCGTAAATATTTGAAGGTGCCATTTTTGGACTGTCCAACATCGGTCGGCAGACCCAAATACTTTTCACTCAAAGACTCATTCTGCACATTATGCATATTCTTTATCTCCACCCTAAGGGTCTCCGGGCATCCCTTACTGAAAAATATGGACGATTTATCATAGTTTACCCTTTGGCCCGAAGCCAAGCAATATGCATCAAGTAGGTTTGAAACCTCATTTGCCCCGTGGACACTAGACTTGAAAAGCAACAGGCTATCATCTGCAAACAAAAGGTGGTTCACTACCGGAGCCGTGGGCGCCACCTTTATGCCACCGAGCACTAATGACTGAGAACTGTGTTTTAAAAGGCACGAAAGGCCCTCCGCTGCAATCAAGAATAAGTAAGGGGAAATAGGATCTCCCTGCCTGATACCCCTGGAAGGTGAGAAGCTCTCTAATCTTTCTCCATTAAACAAGACCGAGAATGAAACAGAAGTGATCATGCTCATAACTGTATGGATCCAATCTAGTGCAAAACCAAGCTTAACCATAATTGCCTTTAGATAAGGCCACTCTAGTCTGTCATATGCCTTCATCATATCAAGCTTAAGTGCACAAAAGCTGTTTGTCTTGGATCTGTTTCTCTTCATGAAGTGCAAACATTCATACGCACAAATAATATTATCCGCGATCAACCTCCCGGGAACAAAGGCTGATTGCTCCTTTGAGATAATATCTGGCAATATCAACTTCAATCTATTCGACACCACTTTAGAAGCTATTTTATAAATCACATTGCAAAGGCTGATAGGCCTAAACTGGGTAAGGAGAGTGGGATTTTGTACTTGGGTATCAACACGAGTACCGTATCATTAATGCTTGCAGCAGTCTCCTCTCCACGGACGATCAGAAGCACCACTTTAGTTACTTCATCCCCACAAATGTCCCAGTGGCGCTGATAGAAGTGTGCAGGAAAACCATCTGGCCCCGGTGCCTTCGTAGGAAACATCTGAAACAGGCCTGCTTTACTTCCTCATTTGTGTAAGGAGCGCAAAGCGAAGCATTCATCTCTGGTGTCACTTTCCGAGGCACATGTTGTAATACATCATCTACCCCCTGTACACCTTCCGTCGTGTACAAGGTTTTATAGAAATCTGTCACAAGTTGTTTCATCTCAGCCTTGTCCTCTACTCTTATACCCAGCGCATTGTGTAGAGCTCGAATCATATTCTTCCTACGCCGCATATTTGCTCTCATGTGAAAAAATTTTGTGTTGCGATCACCCGCAGTCAGCCACTGTATGCGCGATCTTTGTCTCCACATTAACTCCTCCCTATGATAGAGCTCAACCAGTCGTTCATTCAACTTTTGCTCAAGGTGATTTGGAGCAGTCCTAGATGGAACACTCCGAAGCCTCTCTAGCTCCGCTTTTGCCTTCTTGATCTCCTTCCTAACACTTCCAAAAGTTGCATCCTCCCATGCCGAGAGGTTCTTTGACAGAAGCTCCAATTTTCTGCGAATCCCCTCAACTCCTTGATCCGCTTGTAGTTCGCTCCATCCTGAGCTGATAGTGTCACACCATGATTCATGTGACTCCCACATCACTTCGTACCGGAAGCTCGGTTTAGGGCGTGGTAAAACCTCTTCAAACTGCACGAGTATTGGTCCATGATCCGAGGACGCCGAAGTTAAGTTTGTAACCTTGGCCATAGGGAAAAGCGCCGCCCAATCAGCTGTGGCCATCGCTCTGTCAAGCCTCACACGGGTGTAGGATCCCCCAATCACTTTTTTCTCAAAGGTCCAAAATCTGCCATGATAGCCCAAGTCCATCAACATGCAAACGTCAACCGCATCCCGGAAACCTTGTATTTGTGCATTACTCCGATTAGCAGCTCCCTCATGTTCATCCGGACGTAAAACTTCGTTAAAATCGCCCAAACACAGCCAAGGGAGGTTACTAAAAGACGCCAACCCCTTTAGTAGATCCCATGTTTGGTGCCTCAGTTGTGTCTGGGCCTCGCCATACACGCATGTCATCCTCCATGGGTCTTTTCCTTCCTCTACCACCTTAGCATCAATATGATAAACAGAATCACCCAAGATCTCAACATTTATTATATTATTCCAAAAAATCCCTATTCCTCCACTTCTTCCTTGACTATCTATCGCATAGGCATTATCATAGCCCAAAGTGTTAGCTAAAGCTTCTACACGTGCACCCTTTACTTGAGTTTCAACAATACACAGCACGGTAGGGGTAAATTTCTTCGCAAAGTCGCGAAGCTAACGAACTGTCGCGGCTTTACCCGCGCCGCGACAGTTCCAACAAAATGAACTCATTGCGTCCGGCGGCACTCCTCGGAGGAGCCCGCCGATCCATCATACTGGTCCTTGCCACGTTCCACTCCATCTGTCACCATACTCGTTGTCCCTGCATCAGACAACTCCTTAAACAGGGCTCCTTTATTGCCAACATCTTTCTTCCGTCGCTTCACCTCTTTCCTTGGAGACACATATACAGGCGGCATCGGTGGAACCCCGGCCGGCTTTCCAGAGATTACAAGAGATGTAGAGCTCACTGGGACCACGTCCCCTTCTCCATCATCGCTCGACTGAACTGTCTCTGGATGGTTCTTATCCGAAGATTGCCTCTTGTTACTTGCCACCACTACCCCTAGCGTTGCAGCAGTCGGTTCCTCGATCATACCCTTGGGCTCGCTTGGCCCCGATACTTCTGTGGTCATTGCATTGTCCTCTCTTTCATCCTGCCTCCCCGCCTCCCTGCGAGGTTCATTCTGATATGCATTGAAGCGCCAACTTTGATTGGGGTTATACTGCTCTCGCCCCCTACCTCTTCCTCCTGCATTCCTTGGGCCGCCTCGTCCCCTCTGGTTACCAAAACCACCTCTGCCAGGTTGCCTGAAGCGAATATTGTCAGCCAGAACAAATTCACCCCACTCAAACTTTGTCTCATCATGAACACCATCACCACACTCCTCGTGCCAATGCCCGCATTCACCACAGTTAAAGCAAAAGACAAGTAATTTCTCGTATTTTACTTGATATCTAACTCGTTCATCCCCCTTCTTTCCAGTGACAAACCTCTTAATTTTTGCGTTGATATCGATTTTCACCCTCACCCGGACAAATTCACCAAAGAAACCTGCCGGTAGCTTGAGCTGCACTTCTTCCACCTCGCCAATTCGCGATGCCATCCCCTGACTGCAGGCTCGATCAAAAAGTTGTCAGGTAAACGATGGATTTGCGCCCAGACTGCCAACTTATCCAACTTGATGCTATCAGGGTTTTTGAACCCATCATACTCCACCAAAATCACTGCTTGGTTTCTGAAAAGCCAGGGGCCCTCTAGCATGGCCTTATTCCAATCCCCTAGACAACCAAACTGCGCTGTGAATAAGTTGTCCTTCACCTTCCTCCAGACCACCGTTTTTGCTGGATTCCAGGCTGCACGCATGTCCCCATAAAGAGCATTAGGGCTGAAAGTCCTTGTAGTGTGTACCCTGGCTATGGCTAGCCACTTCGCCGGCGCCCCCAGATCCGGCAACTCCTCCTCCCACACGAAATCATCATCTTCCTCCTCCTGCAAATTCAACCTGGCTAGCAGCTCCTCCGTCGTCTCCTTGCCATGCCGCCCCTGCGAGCTTGATCCCGACGCCATGAACCGAGCAGTCTAGTAGCCGCCAACGAAAACCCTAGATCGATCTGCCGGAGAAACCACTAGAACCAAGGCCGGGTAAGGTCACGAGGGGCCTCCCTTGATCAGCCCGAGTCCCGGGGATCACCAGCAGGTTCGATCGGGGAAAAGAAGGTAAGATCCGGCCGCGGCGCCGGAGTATGTCGAAACCCTAGGCTATCGCCGTCGGGGAGAGAAAACGACTCGCCGAGACCTACGACTCGCCGAGACCTACGACTCGCCGAGTCTTCTACGAGTCGCTATTTCGGTCTATTGTGGTGTTAGTACTGGGCTTGTTAAGTCGCTGGGGCGGGGCGGAACGAGGCTGCGAGCCTAGTAGTTATGGGCTAACCCTAAGACAAAAGGTAGTTATGGGCTAGTTATGTTGTTGTTGGGGGCGCGCCGGTCCGGAACCAGGACTGACATAGGCCTTATACCGACCAGGGTGCAGAATTTCTTTTTCCTCACCCTGGTGTGCGATAATATCATAATAGTATATCTATACCATTGCCTCAAAAAAAATGTCTGTACTAAATTATTATTATTTTGAGTTGAAATTAGTATTATTATTGACTGAAGGAACTTAGGGTCCCAACTTCATTTGCAATGAAATTGGCAATATATCAGCATGTACTTAAATTAATAAACTCTGCAACTTATGTTTGGATTTACAGGCCATATTTGACTCGCGTGATGCTTGGGAACCCACCACAGAGCTTCGACGTTCTCATCGACACGGGAAGTATCCTACCGTGGATTGGCTGTGAGACAGCGCGAATTCCTGTATGCCCATTCTCTCCCACGAAGAACATTTTTTTTCTGGAGAAATTATTATTTTCTGTCCAATCAATCAAATCACTATTAATTTTTCATTTTTTTGCCAGACCCGGCTCTTTTACCCCGCATCATCAACATCAGTACTCGGTTGCTCAGATCACTCGTGCCATGCTCTGGAGAATGCGAGGGCTGCAAACTGCAACACCTCCAATAATAGGCGCACTTACGATCTCGGGTATGGCAACGGGGATAATGGCACAGCTTCGAGCGCCGTCGGCTATTATATATCTGATTTAGTGCACCTGAACGGCCTTTCTACTCCTGCACGCATTGTCTTCGGGTATGCATGCTTTCTTATCCTCTAATAATGCCATTATTTGTTTTTATTATTTTTGCGGGAGCCCTCTAATATCCTTATCACCTGTTCTATTCTATACTACCATCAATTTATTAAGGCATTTATTAATCTCCCCACAATAGGTGTACTACTTCGTGGTCGGGGCAACTGACGAGTGGTGCATTCGACGGAATTTTTGGCTTGTCGCCTTTTGGGATGTCGTTTATTTCACAGCTATATTCCCTTGGAGTCTCTGGCAAGGTATTCACGCTGTGCATGCATAGTCCAACTGGTGGCGGAATTCTTGCCTTCGGTGAAGCCCTTGAGCCTGGCTTGACCTACACACCCCTTTTGCCATCGCCGTAAGTCTTCTATCATTTTGTTCCGTATATACTTTTCCCATCATTTATCAACCGCCAAACTTGCCCTGATCGGTGGTGCAAAACACCTTAGCTTATCGAGATCCCGATTGATTTTTTCCGTGGTGGTACAAATGGTAAACACATGGTTTTGCACTGAAATGTAAGAACAGACACCACCGTAACTTCAGTCTCCTCGTTGCCATTTATCGCAGTATTATTCGCAGTTTGTGTGTACACCTGCAGCTATTTTTCATCGCAAGCACCAATTGTATAGCTATTTCAGCAGTCCTTCTTTAGCGTGCTAATTTGAGAATCACTGGCTGAAAACAAAAAAGCAGAATGCAAGAAGGGTTGAGCATGAAGGAGTCAATCTAATTTACGCTGGAAGACTTTGCCAGGGAAATCTGGCGGACATAATTAGCCTTATATCTAGATAGACGACACCACCAACCTTGAAGAATATTAACACCCTTAAAACTGCCAAAAGCACTAGAATGTCCAGCTTCCCTCACGGTTCAATAGCTGGCAACTTTAAGGTGGAAGCCCAAAAGGCAGACTTGGAACATTAGAGCTAGCAAAGAAACGAAGAAGGATGCTTAAGCATTATAATAATAAGCAAGTAGAAGTAATTTGCATTGTCAAACAACTAAATGGAATATGATCTGTTGTTATTGTTTTTTGTTTTTGTTTTTTGCAGAGAGTTATTGTTGTCTGGTTTGTTAGGCAGGTAGAAAACAAAACAGATAACACATTCTATATGGAAAGATTCAAATGACCCAAATGAAAAATGGTCAACCACTCCTCATTCAACTTTAGATACTGCTACTATTTTCCAGGCTTCATTACCTTCTGCACAAAAACTCAACATGTAATTTTTGTCGTGCTATTTTTGTTCTAGTTAGAATTGATTAGTATTTCTGTTCATCATATGATTCAGAGATGTAGTATATGATTGCTCATGTCCAGTGTGTTGTCAAAGTTATCAGCTTAATGTTGATTTTCTAGTGCAACAACTACATCCTTAAACTCGTATATTTGCAATTTCGTAGAGCACTAACTAAAGCTGCCCAGAAAATGGTGAGGCGGAGTGTATAGCAGTCATAGCAGTAGGCTCACACCCCCTTTAGAGAGTTTGGGGTATCAAGAATGTCGTCTTACTATCAACGCTTTCCTGTCCCAGCTAAGACATCTTGCATATTTAAATTAACTCGTAGATAATGTTAATTTATCTAAATTTCCATGGAAACTACTATACTCTGTCTCAAGTGCACCGTCCTAACTATCTTGATGAAATGCAGGCAATATTACCAAGTGAATCTACAGAGCATAGCTGTAAATGGGCAGACCCTCCCCATTGAAAGCTCAGTGTTTGGACCCTCACCCAGTAATTTTACCTTCGTCGATTCAGGAACGACGTTCGCGTATCTCGCAGATGGAGCATATGAGCCGTTTATTAATGCAGTAAGATCACATGATATATTCATCTTTTTGTTAGCTACAACAAGCAACACGTG
Organism: Triticum timopheevii; assembly: GCA_963921465.1. Taxonomy (NCBI): domain Eukaryota; kingdom Viridiplantae; phylum Streptophyta; class Magnoliopsida; order Poales; family Poaceae; genus Triticum; species Triticum timopheevii. The sequence goes on from OY997268.1 coordinate 109,080,938, forward strand.
ATCTACCTAATTTACTTTAGATGCAAGAAAAAAAGTCTTATGATTTCTGTTCACAGATAAGGGCTGCAACCCCTCCGTCTGCACTTCCGTTCACCGGGGAAAATGGCGAAATTTGTTTTGCCACTTCCACCAGGTATTTTACTTTCATTATGGAAACAAAGTTAACAACATCTATCAAAATAACTTACACCTTCATTGTTTGTGCATATTGCAGTATTGACTCTGCTTTCCCGTCTGTGGAACTAGACTTTGTGGGCGGTGCCAAAATGTTTCTGTATCCACACAACTACATGTATTATGTATGTAATAGTCTTCCAACATTGAATTACTTTGCTGTCTCGTAGATGGTTAACTGTTGTAGACCTCTATTTACAGGATAAGCCTTCAGTGTATTGCATTGGCTGGCTTAGGAACACAGGGAGACAAGTCACTTTACTTGGAGGTACAAAAATCCGCGAAACTATGTTTTTCAGCATTCTCAACGACTATAATGCATGACTGAATATTGTCTTTTCTTTTAACAATTGGATTATTTACACAGATATCGTGCTCGTAGACAAGATTCTTGTCCATGATTTGGAGAAGAAGCGCCTGGGCTGGATGAACTATGATTGTAAGCTAAAGCCTCGTCCTTCTACTTTAATCTTTAGTTGTTTTAACCACTTGATAATTAATAACTCCAAATCTCTTTCAGGTTCTCAGCCTATCAATGTCACTACCGCGCATGGGAAGAAAGACACTAACTCTGGGCAGTCGCTGCACATTATCAGGACATCTTTTACGATTGTGCTCGTACTAGTCATATATGTCATTCTGCTCACCTAGTTGTTCGAGTTCTGGTTGTTTGGTCCAATGTAACTACCTAGTACTATACATTGCAAAATCGACCTACACTGATTTGATTATGTGTGCAAAATCGACCTACACTGATTCTACAGTTGTAACTTCTGATCGAAGGATTTACTGAGGAACCATTATACAGGGTACTGACATTGAGTCAAGAGATCTAGGAAGATTGTATATGCTAAAATTTCAAACGTATAGAATATTCAGAAGCTAAGCACCATGCCTTCGCCTAATGCTCAGAGGCAGAAGGTTAGATATACGCTGAAGATAATATGATATTTAGCATGTATTTGAAGAAACAACACACCACATCCAAATCCACTCTATGAGAAAAATCAACTAATCTCATTGGGTAATACTGCAATTACTAATACTATTAGATAAGGTAACATGAAAAAATATATGTACAGCCTCATGTAACCATGAAAGCGAGCAGGCATGAAAGTGTACTCATCCGGTGCTTGAGTTGATCATGCAGGGATGGTAGCCTATTGCAGGGATTTTGTGTTATCACCTAAGGCGATGCAGATCATGTCTCCTTCCCTTCCTTCAGCTCATAATCCGGCCAAGAATGTTATTGCTGATAGACCTAAAAAACTAATTAGCCTTTTTTTTGTAATACATCAGAAATAAGATGCTTTGTGGAGCGGAAGCGTGCTCTGAGGGACGTATACGCGATGGAGCCAGTCGCCCCGAAGTTCAATCCATGGTCCTCTTGCCCGATCACTTTCGATCGAAGAGACCATCCAACCAGTATCCGCCATGGCGGATTCGCCGCATTGGTTTTAGACCCAATCATCGATGGATTTCACCTCACGAGAGTCCTGATGGACGGCAGCAGTAGCCTGAACCTGCTTTATCAGGATACAGTGCGCAAGATGGGCATAGACCCCTCAAGGATTAAACCTACAAAGACGACCTTCAAAGGCGTCATACCAGGTGTTGAGGCCAATTGTACAGGCTCAGTAACACTGGAAGTGGTCTTCGGATCCCCGGATAATTTCCGAAGCGAGGAGTTAATCTTCGACATAGTTCCGTTCCGCAGTGGCTATCATGCTCTGCTCGGACGAACCGCGTTCGCAAAGTTCAACGTGGTGCCGCATTATGCATACCTCAAGCTCAAGATGCCAGGCCCTCGTGGAGTCATCACGGTCAATGAAAATACGGAACGCTCCCTCCGAATGGAGGAACACACAGCGGCTCTCGCGGCAGAAGTACAGAGCAGTCTTCTAAGGCAATTTTCGAGTCCGGCCGTTAGACGACCGGACACGGTCAAACGCGCCCGGAGCAACATCAATCAAGACCACCTGGCACGTTCCGAGCACGCGTAGCAATGCGGCTCCAACCCCAGCCCTCGCACGATTGCAAGACCAGCTCTCCGCGTACATCATTACGCTCTGGAGATACCATGGGCATAGGGGGAGGGGCACGACCACAACCGACCTAGAGTGCGGCTCGACCGCACCAGGGGCTCCAAAGTGTGTCGCTCTTTTTATTTTTTATTTTCCTTTTTTTTATACACAGGACTCCGTTCACCAGAGGCCCTGTCCGGCGGCGACCCTGCCGAACTCACGATGCAACAGCCAGGAAGGGACAAAGGCTGTGACGAACACTCAGGTGGTCTCCATTACGAGCATTAAATTTGTTAAATACACCATTCCGCAGCCTACCCCTGGAGGGAGACACGTCTAATTAGTCCAATCCCTTGCTTACCGCACTATTTGTATCATTCTGCACTCATAGCAGAATTCCTTAAATAAATAATGCAGCACTTTTTGCCTATAATTGCATTACTTTACATATATGTTCATTAATAACATCTTGCACCTGTATATTCTAATACGGCCGAATACACCAGGGGCTTATGTTCCCCGCATCATGGTGTGATAAGTCCGAACACTTTCACAAGTGCGGCACCCCGAACTTATAGCATTATATGAATCGGCTCTGAATCATGTCTTGGGTCAATAGTTGGGTTTGCCCGGCTCCCATGTTTTGGTACCTTACGTTCCGTTCTGTCGGCTAAGGTAGCACTGGGAGAACCACTGCGATTGCGCCCTGGTTGAGCTGGGCGAGCGCCTCAGTGGAGAAAGCTAAAACTGACTGTCATGATAAGGCAAGAGACTGGTCGCTGTTCGAGAGGTCTTTTCGAGTCCCTAAAGACTTATGCCGCTTCGAGCGAAGAACCGGATAATGTCCGGCCAAGGCGTGGATAGCGCCCCGAACTCGGTCTTCCGAATACTAGGGGCTTCGCCGAAATTTAAAAATATAGAATTCTATGGCTAAGTGAGAGTGTTCAAGCATTATAAGTCCGGTTGCCTTGTTCGTTGTGTTAAGCGCCTCCCTAGATGGACCAAAAAATGGGAACAAGAGTGCTCAAGTTTATCCCGAACACCCCAGCACTAGTGGCATGGGGGTTGAAGCCGACGACTTGCCATCTCTCAGATTTTAAACGGCCGCACAGAAGGTAATATTTTAAATCAAACAAGCGTTGCTTAGCACATATGAACAAAGTTTTCAGCGCACAGGATAACACATAGCGAGTTTATTCAATAATTACATCTCTGGGGCACTCATCCGCAATCTTGCGGGCACCCTTCAGGACAGTCTTATAGTACATCTCGGGCGTACGATACTCCTTGCCCGCTGGCGGCGCGTCAGTGATAAGCCTCTCCGCATCCAGCCTGCCCCAGTGCACCTTTGCGCGGGCAAGGGCCCGACGAGCACCTTCAATACAGGCGGAGCGCTTGATGACCTCCACCCAGGGGCACGCATCCACCAGCCGCCGCACGAGGCCGAAGTAGCTCCCAGGCATGGCCTCTCCAGGCCACAGCCAGACTATGAGGCCCTTCATGGCCTGCTCGGCTACCTTGTGGAGCTCGACCAGCTGCTTCAGCTGGTCGCTAGGGGGCACCGGATGGCCGGCCTCAGCGTACTGAGACCAGAAGACCTTCTCCGTTGAGCTCCCCTCCTTGACTCGGTAGAATGCGGCAGCATCGGATACACTGCGGGGCAGATCTGCAAACGCCCCTGGAGAGCTCCGAATTCGGGTAAGTAATAGGTAATTTACATTAACATGCTTGCTTTGCATGAAAAATGCCTTACCCGCCGCTATTTTCTTCACATCCTCAACCTCCTGAAGGGCCTTATGGGCCTCGGCCTTGGCGGCATTGGCACTTTCAAGAGCCGAGGCAAGCTCGGACTCTCGAGTCTTTGAGTCGCGCTCCAAACTCTCATGCTTTTCCATGCGAGCCTGGAGCTCTTGCCGCACCTCCGCCACCCGCGCCTCCTGCTTTTCCCGCTCTGCCCGTTCCGCGGTCGCATTGCGTTCGGCCGTGGACACAGCCTCCTTCAGGGTTGCCACCTCGTTCGTGGCCCCTGCAGTACCCATGTTATCCTTGTTATTTTTATTGCAACCTAAATCCTTTTCTGTAAGGTAACTATTCAAAGTGGTGTTACTCACCTTCTTTGTCCTCGAGCTGCTTCCTGGCACGACCGAGCTCTTGCTCAGACCGCTCGAGATCCTGCTTCAAAGCACCGACCTCCGCAGTTAGTGCGGCAGAGGTTAGTAGCGCAGCCTGCAAGCCCATATTGACATAATTTTTAGCAACCCTGCGTATATCTTTTTAGATCCTCAGTCCGGCTTTTCTTTCCGAACACCGAACCGAGCATCAGGGGCTACTGTCTATGCGGTATTACATTACATAATTTTAACTTCTTACCTCAAAACCTGTTAGAAGGCTACTGTAGGCTTCGGTCAGCCCGCTCTTGGCGAGCTGAACCTTCTGAATCACCGCACTCATAATAGTGCGGTGTTCTTCCTTGATGGAAGCGCCTTTGAGCGCCTCCAACAAGTTGTCCGGCGCCTCCGGTTGGACGGGGGCCGCCGGCGTCACGGTCTTGCCCTTCTTGCGAAGGGGCCGCTTGCCGGACTCCGGAACCACTGCGGGTTCCGGCGTGGAGTCCGGCGCAAAGTCCGGGAGGCTGCCTTGTGGCACCTCCGGAGCCTCCTCCCGATGGGTCCCTTCCCGGGATCCCACCTCGGCGTCCTCAGCGGCGCGAGGGGTGGAGGCAGTCGGGATGGAATCTACATCCGACGGAGCCAAGTCATGGAATTCCAACCCATAGTAGAACATGAGCCCTCTCACAAAAGGATCCATCGGGAAGCCTAAACCCCGACGGAGGTGGGACACAAAGACGACGTACTCGCCGGGCTCGGGGGTGGGGATGGCCTGCCCTTCGACAGGCAGCCTGTGCGAAATCTCGTAAGACAGGTACTTGGCCTCTCGCAGCTTTAGCACGTCCTCCTCCGTGACGGAGGAGGGCATCCACCGGCCCTTAGGGTCGGAGCCGGACATTGTTGAAGGTCCGAAGCACTCGAATCTGGGGCTCTGGGTGTTGGAACTTGGAGCAAGGAGAAGATTCGATGGAGGATTGAAGAAAAGAAACGAGCCTTGGTCCTGTTATAAAGAGGGAGAATACCAAGAGCCATCTCCGTGACCGTTCGGGACTTGCCTTCGATATAGGGGGCGTGGCAACGGGCGCGGTTGGGTTACCCACGTCCGTATTGATGAGAATCCCAGAATAAGGGGAACATGATCTTTGCTTCGACAAGACGTGCCAAGGAAATCGCTTCGCTAAACGCGCTGAGGTGGTATAATAAAAACGATTCAAGTAAAGGCTTGGTAGTGGCGTGATGGCATGCTACAAGATACGTCAGCAGATTGAACCTGTGTACATGATATTCTCTCTGCGGTGGAATGTGGAAATTATTTTGCAGAGCCGGACACTATCCTGGTGTTCGCAATCTTCTGTGAATTATTCGGAGGAGGAACCCGCCTTGCAATGCCGACCAATATGCGCGCCGGACTCATCGTCATTGAAGCCTGGTTCAGGGGCTACTGAGGGAGTCCTGGACTAGGGGGTGTCCGGATAGCCAGACTATCATCGTCAGCTGGACTCCAAGACCATGAAGATACATGATTGAAGACTTCGTCCCGTGTCCGGATGGGACTTTCCTTGGCGTGGAAGGCAAGCTTGGCAATACGGATATGTAGATCTCCTACCATTGTAACCGACTCTGTGTAACCCTAGCCCTCCCCGGTGTCTATATAAACCGGAGGGTTTTAGTCCGTAGGACGAACAACCATTACAACAATCATACCATAGGCTAGCTTCTAGGGTTTAGCCTCCTTGATCTCGTGGTAGATCCACTCTTGTACTACCCATATCATCAATATCAATCAAGCAGGAGTAGGGTTTTACCTCCATCGAGAGGGCCCGAACCTGGGTAAAAACATCGTGTCCCTTGTCTCCTGTTACCATCCGCCTAGACGCACAGTTCGGGACCCCCTACCCGAGATCCGCCGGTTTTGACACCGACAAGCGATCTTGTTGGAACAAATGTGATCCAGAGGACTTGGAGTGGAAGTTAAGAAACAAGGGAGGCGGCCACGAGGGTGCCTGGCATGCCCGGGGCGCCCCCACCCTCGTGGGCCCCTCGAGCGTTCACCGACCTACTTCTTCCTCCTATATATACCCATGTACCCCGAAAACATCAGAAGCGACCACGAAAAACTATTTCCACTGCCGTAACCTTCTGTATTCGCAAGATCCCATCTTGGAGCCTTCGCCGGTGCTCCGCCGGAGGGGGAATCGACCATGGAGGGCCTCTACATCATCCCCAAGGCCTCTCCGATGAGTTGTGAGTAGTTTACCACACACCTTCGGGTCCATAGTTATTAGCTAGATGGCTTCTTCTCTCTCTTTGAATCTCAATACAAAGTTCTCCTCGATCTTCTTGGAGATCTATTCGATGTAACTCATTTTGCGGTGTGTTTGTCGAGATCCGATGAATTGTGGGTTTATGATCAAGTTTATCTATGAGAAATATTTGAATCTCCTCTGAATTCTTTTATGTGTGGTTAAGTTATCTTTGCAAGTCTCTTCGAATTATCAGTTTGGTTTGGCCTACTAGATTGATCTTTCTTGCAATGGGAGAAGTGCTTAGCTTTGGGTTCAATCTTGCGGCGTCCTTTCCCAGTGACAGCAGGGGCAGCAAGGCACGTATTGTATTGTTGCCATCGAGGATAAAAAGATGGGGTTCATATCATATTGCATGAGTTTATCCCTCTACATCATGCCATCTTTCTTAATGCGTTACTCTGTTCTTTATGAACTTAATACTCTAGATGCATGCTGGATAGCGGTCGATGTGTGGAGTAATAGTAGTAGATGCAGGCAGGAGTCGGTCTACTTGTCACGGACGTGATGCCTATATACATGATCATGCCTAGATAATCTCATAATTATTCGCTTTTCTATCAGTTGCTCGACAGTAATTTGTTCACCCACCGTAATACTTATGCTATCTTGAGAGAAGCCACTAGTGAAACCTATGGCCCCCGGGTCTATCTCTTATCATATGAGCTTTCAATCTACTTTTATTTTCATATTTTACTTTCCAATCTATATCATAAAAATACCAAAAATATATTTATCTTATCATATTATCTCTATCAGATCTCACTTTTGCAAGTGGCCTTGAAAGGATTGACAACCCCTTTATTGTGTTGGTTGCGAGTTCTTGTTTGTTTGTGTAGGTGCGTGGGACTTCTGAGGAGCCTCGTACTGGATTGATACCTTGGTTCTCAAAAACGGAGGGAAATACTTACGCTACTATTGCTGCATCACCCTATCCTCTTCAAGGAAAACCAACGCAAGCTCAAGACGTAGCAAGAAGGATTTCTGGCGCCGTTTCCGGGGAGGTCTTCGCTCAAGTCAAGATATACCAAGTACCCATCACAAACTCATCTCCCTCGCACTTTCATTATTTGCCATTTTCCTCTCATTTTCCTCTCCCCCATTTCACCCTTCCCGTTTTATTTGCCCTCTCTTTCCCAATCTCTTCTCTTTTTCGCTTGTCTTTTGTTTGCTCGTCGTCATGGCTAGTCCTCCTATCCTCGTTGTTACTCCCGAACATGAAATTCTTAATTTTAAGCAAAGGGAGGGAGAAAATCTAAAAGATGCTTGGCATAGAATTTGCAATGCTCAAAATAGATCTACTAGGAAGCTTTCTAGTTCCATTCTTCTTCGCAATTTTTATGTAGGCATTACTCCGTGGAATAGATGCATTCTTGATACCATTACCGGAGGGAATTTTTTGTATAGCCATACCTTTGATGCTTATAATGCTATGTTAGATTTGTTTGGTCCTCCTCCTCTCCTGGTAAACGGGACTATTTTGACTCTAGAACATGTGATGCAAAGGCTTGAAATTATTGAAAATAAAGTTGCCACTGTTGAGTTAATTGAAAATCTAGATAAAAAGGTTCATAACCAAATTACCCAATATGGATCTAGGGTTGGAGTTACTTTGGATTTTTTTAAAGAGAAATAACCTATAGTTAATGAAAGAATAGGTCTAGATTCTACGCGAATCGGTAAACTTGAGGATATTATTACCAACTTAGGGTCGGCCTTTTCATCCGTGAAAAATACTCCAAATTCTCCTACCAAAACTACCAAATTTATTTATGTTCCTAAAAATAAGGGTGAATCTTCTAATAAGGGAAATGCGGATCTCAAATCAATAAGTGTTCATCCCAATTGTCTCTCTATCATTAAGGAACCTTTTGCTACAAATGAATTTCTTGAATTCTTGCCTAAGGACTTAATCATTGCTAAAAAGGGAGAAATCCCTAAAGAATATAAGTGCTCTATCGAGGAATTAGATGCAAAAGATGGCACTACTTAGATCTATCCTCGCTTTTATGTCTAGCTAGGGGCGTTAAACGATAGCGCTAGTTGGGAGGCAACCCAATTTTATTTTATTTGTTTTGTTTTTACTTCTGTTTAGTAATAAATTTTGCATATACCTTCTGTTTAGATGTGTTTTCATGTTTTAATTAGTGTTTGTGCCAAGCAGAACCTATAGGATAACCTATGGTGATAGTTAATTTGATTTTGCTGAAAAAACAGAAACTTTTCACGCACGAAACTAAGTTTAGTAATTCACAGAAACATGCTTTTGCATTGATTCTTTTTGCTGTAGATCAATAGATATATTTCCCAGGACTTCCTATTTTGGTAAGATTTTTAGAGTTCCAGAAGTATTCTAGAGTTACAGATTGCTACAGACTGTTCTGTTTTTGTCAGATTCTGTTTTTCGTGTGTTGTTTGCTTATTTTGATGCATCTATGACTAGTATGTAGGGGTATGAACCATAGAGAAGTTGGAATAAAGTAGGTTTAACACCAATGTAAATAAATAATGAGTTCATTACAGTACCTTATGTGGTGGTTTTTCTTTCTTTCACTTACGGAGCTTATGAGATTTCCTGTTGAGTTTTGTGTTGTGAAGTTTTCAAGTTTTGGGTAAAGATTTGATGGACTATGGAATAAGGAGTGACAAGAGCCTAAGCTTGGGGATGCCCATGGAACCCCAAGAAATTCAAGGATAACCAAAAGCCTAAGCTTGGGGATGCCCCGGAAGGCATCCCCTCTTTCGTCTTCGTTCATCGGTAACTTTACTTGGAGCTATATTTTTATTCGCCACATGATATGTGTTTTGCTTGGAGCGTCTTGTATGATATTAGTCTTTTCTTTTTAGTTTACCACAATCATCCTTGCTGTACACACCTTTTGGGAGAAACCCACTTGATTGGAATTTATTAGAATACTCTATGTGCTTCACTTATATCTTTTGAGCTAGATAGTTTTGCTCTAGTGCTTCACTTATATCTTTTAGAGCACGGCGGTGGCTTAATTTTGCAGATATTGTTATACTCTCATGATTCACTTATATTATTTTGTGAGTCTTTTAGAACAGCATGGTATTTTCTATGGTTATAAAATTGGTCCTAGAATGATGGTCATCCAAGTTGGGTATAATAAAAACTATCATAGGAAGTGAATTGGATGCTATGATCAATTTGATACTTGATAATTGTTTTGAGATATGGAGGTATTGATATTAGAGTCATGCTAGTTGGGTGATTATGAATTTAAATAATGCTTGTGTTGAAGTTAGCAAGTCCCGTAGCATGCACGTATGGTAAAAGTTGTGTAACAAATTTGAAACATGAGGTGTTCTTAGATTGTGCATCCTTATGAGTGGCGGTCGGGGACGAGCGATGGTCTTTTCCTACCAATCTACCCCCTAGGAGCATGCGCATAGTGCTTGGTTTTTGATGACTTGTAGATTTTTGCAATAAGTATATGAGTTCTTCATGACTAATGTTGAGTCCAGGGATTACATGGACTCTCACCCTTCCATCATTGCTAGCCTCTTCGGTACCGTGCATTGCCCTTTCTCACCTTGAGAGTTGGTGCAAACTTTTCCGGTGCATCCAAACCCCGTGATACGATATGCTCTATCACACATAAACCTCCTTATATCTTCCTCAAAACAGCCACAATACCTACCTATTATGGCATTTCCATAGCCATTCCGAGATATATTGTCATGCAACTTTCCACCGTTCCGTTCATCATCATGACACACATCATCATTGTCATATTGCCTTGCATGATCATGTAGTTGACATCGTATTTGTGGCAAAGCCACCATGCATAATTTTTCATACATGTCACTCTTGATTTAATGCCCATCCCGGTACACCGCCAGAGGCATTCATATAGAGTCATATCTTGTTCTAGTTTTGGGTTGTAATTCATGAGTTGTAAATAAATAGAAGTGTGATGATCATCATTATTAGAGCATTGTCCCCAAATAAAAAAAAGAAAAAAAAGAAAGGCCAAAGAAAAAAATAAAGGCCAAAAGAAAAAAAAGAAAGCCAAAGAAAAAAAAGAAAATAAAAGAAAATAAAAAGGGGGCAATGTTACTATCCTTTTCCACACTTGTGCTTCAAAGTAGCACCATGTTCTTCATATAGAGAGTCTCATATGTTGTCACTTTCATATACTAGTGGGAATTTTCATTATAGAACTTGGCTTGTATATTCCTACAATGGGCTTCTTCAAAATGCCCTAGGTCTTCGTGAGCAAGCAAGTTGGATGCACACCCACTACTTTCTTTTGTTGAGCTTTCATACATTTATAGCTCTAGTGCATCCGTTGCATGGCAATCCCTACTCCTCATGTTGACATCAATTGATGGGCATCTCCATAGCCCGTTGATTATCCTCGTCAATGTGATACTTTCTCCTTTTTTCTCTTCTCCACACAACATCCATCATCATATTCTATTCCACCCATAGTGCTATATCCATGGCTCACGCTCATGTATTGCGTGAAAGTTGAAAAAAGTTTGAGATTGCTAAAGTATGAAACAATTGCTTGGCTTGTCATCAGTGGTGTGCAAGATGGGATCATTTTTGTGTGACGAAAATGAAGCATAACCTAACTATATGATTTTGTAGGGTTGAACTTTCTTTAGCCATGTTATTTTGAGAAGACATGATTGCTTTGATTAGTATGCTTGAAGTATTACTATTTCTTATGTCAATATGAACTTTTATTTTGAATCATTTGGATCTGAACATTCATGCCACAATAAAGAAAATTACATTGAGAATTATGCTATGTAGCATTCCACATCAAAAAGTTTGTTTTTTTTATCATTTACCTACTCGAGGATGAGCAGGAATTAAGCTTGGGGATGCTTGATACGTCTCCAACGTATCTATAATTTTTTATTGTTCCATGCTATTATATTACCCGTTTTGGATGTTTATGGGCTTTACTTTACACTTTTATATCATTTTTGGGACTAACCTACTAACCGGAGGCCCAGCCCGAATTGCATTTTTTTTGCCTATTTCAGTGTTTCGAAGAAAAGGAATATCAAATGGAGTCCAGACGGAATGAAACCTTCGGGAGCGATCTTTTTGGAACAAACGTGATCCAGAGGACTTGGAGTGGAAGTCAAGAAACAAGGGAGGCGGCCACAAGGGTGCCCAGCGTGCCCCTATAGGTGGGTGCGCCCCCACCCTCGTGGGCCCCTCGAGCGTCCGCCGACCTACATCTTCCTCCTATATATACCCATGTACCCTGCAAACATCAGAAGCGACGACGAAAAACTATTTCCACCGCCGTAACCTTCTATATCCGCGAGATCCCATCTTGGAGCCTTCACCGGTGCTCCACCGGAGGGGGAATCGACCATGGAGGGCCTCTACATCATCCCCAAGGCCTCTCCGATGAGTTGTGAGTAGTATACCACACACCTTCGGGTCCATAGTTATTAGCTAGATGGCTTCTTCTCTCTCTTTGAATCTCTATACAAAGTTCTCCTCGATCTTCTTGGAGATCTATTCGACATAACTCTTTTTGCGGTGTGTTTGTCGAGATCCGATGAATTGTGGGTTTATGATGAAGTTTATCTATGAGAAATATTTGAATCTCCTCTGAATTCTTTTATGTGTGATTAAGTTATCTTTGCAAGTCTCTTCGAATTATCAGTTTGGTTTGGCCTACTAGATTGATCTTTCTTGCAATGGAAGAAGTGCTTAGCTTTGGGTTCAATCTTGCGGTGTCCTTTCCCAGTGACAGCAGGGGCAGCAAGGCACGTATTGTATTGTTGCCATCGAGGATAAAAAGATGGGGTTTATATCATATTGCATGAGTTTATCCCTCTACGTCATGTCATCTTTCTTAATGCGTTACTCTGTTCTTTATGAAGTTAATACTCTAGATGCATGCTGGATAGCGGTTGATGTGTGGAGTAATAGTAGTAGATGCAGGAATGAGTCGGTCTACTTGTCACGGACGTGATGCCTATATACATGATCATGCCTAGATAATCTCATAATTATTCGCTTTTCTATCAATTGCTCGACAGTAATTTGTTCAGCCACCGTAATACTTATGCTATCTTGAGAGAAGCCACTAGTGAAACCTATGCCCCCCGGGTCTATCTCTTATCATATAAGCTTTCAGTCTACTTTTATTTGCATCTTTTACTTTCCAATCTATATCATAAAAATACCAAAAATATATTTATCTTATCATATTATCTCTACCAGATCTCACTTTCGCAAGTGGCCTTGAAGGGATTGACAACCCCTTTATTGCGTTGGTTGCGAGTTCTTCTTTGTTTGTGTAGGTGCATGGGACTTCTGAGGAGCCTCCTACTGGATTGATACCTTGGTTCTCAGAAACTGAGGGAGATACTTACGCTACTATTGCTGCATCACCCTTTCCTCTTCAAGGAAAACCAATGCAAGCTCAAGATGTAGCAGTGCACACTGCGAAGCCGCCGAATACGAAGATCTGTCCGGGGAGGAAACCTCACCCTGGACTGCATTGTTTTAGGTAATTGAGGGAGCCATCAAACCTTCTGGTGACGATGCAGCGAAACTCTCAATGAAATCACCAATGTCGGTGTCAAAACCGGCGGATCTCGGGTAGGGGGTCCCGAACTGTGCGTTTAAGGTCGATGGTAACAGGAGGCGGGGGACACGATGTTTACCAAGGTTCGCGCTCTCTCTATGGAGGTAATACCCTACTTCCTGCTTGATTGATCTTGATGAATATGAGTATCACAATTGTTTATCTAGCACGAGATCGTAGTGACTAAACCCTAGAAGTCTAGCCTGTATGATTATGATTGTTATTGCCTCTACGGACTAAGCCCTCCGGTTTATATAGACACCGGAGGGGACTAGGGTTGTACAAAGTCGGTTACGGAGAAAGGAATCTTCATATCCGAATGCCAAGCTTGACTTCCACGCCAAGGAGAGTCCCATCCGGAAACGGGAGAGAATCTTCTGTCTTGTATCTTCATAGCCCATCAGTCTGGCCCATGTTCCATAGTCCGGCCGTCCGAGGACCCCTAAATCCAGGACTCCCTCAGTGGGTGCTGCTCCCCTCGAGCAGTCCCCCAGGTGCTTCCTTGGCCCACTGGCTTTCTTCTAGCCCAACAAAAATCCTCCAGGAGTTTCATTGCGTTTGGACTCCATTTGATATTGATTTCCTGCGATGTAAAAAACAAGCAAAAAAACAGCAACTGGCACTGGGCACTGGGTCAATAGGTTAGTCCAAAAAAATGATATAAATTTTCTATAAAATGATTGTAAAACATCCAAGAATGATAATATAATGGTATGAATACTTCATAAATTATAGATGCGTTGGAGACGTATCATGCAACCTTTCTGCACTTACTTACAACAGACTTCTTCTTCGGAGCTCGAGGAGAAACTAACTTCCTTTTCTTCTTCTGTTTTCGGGCAGACGCCATTCCTTCTTTTCAATTACATCTTGTTGAGTCAACTAACATTCCGTTGTTCAACTTGGTTCTTCTTCGCAAGTCTAGCCTCACGCTTAGCCTTTGTCTTTTCCCTCTTTTCAACTTCTTTGGGAAAATCAGTTATTGTTTCAAAGAATCGGCATGAGCATTGGGAGGTGGTGCTGGCCTTACTTTTTCATTTTCTTTCCCTAGGCATCCTTCTGCAATGCAATCATTCGAGGATGGAGTAAAAGCAAACAAAATCTGGTATTTCCGTCGGACGTTCTCGTACTTGAACCATTTCTTTGCCCAGTGACGGCGAATGTTTTCCAATATGTTGTTCCTATCTTGAGCAGTTTCTACACCAGGTGGAGTCCTCTACGTTTCCTGATCAGACATCTTAGCTGCAGTATTTCTTTCTCTTCCTCGTCCGCCCTTCTTTGTATTTCCATCTGAGAACATGGTCTTGGAATATGTGACTAGGTCATCTTCTGGCTGACTGTGAGCAGATGGAATATCATCATCAACTTCATCAGCAGATTCTGATTCGGCCTTCTTCTTTAGTGCTCTTGGTGGCTTAGCTGATTTTCTTTCGACCACTTTATCTTTGTCAGCCACTCTTGGCTACTGAGGGATTTTTTCCTTTGAACCAGAATGCTCATCCGAACTATTTTCCATCACCACTCCTGAGAGAAAAACACAAAAGCGAGAGAAAGCACAGAAGAGGTCACAAGCATGCACCGAGGAATTTTAACTCAAAACAAATGGTTTTGCAGGAACAGCCTGATACGTCTCCATCGTATCTATAATTTTTGATTGTTCCATGCCAATATTATTCAACTTTCATATACTTTTGGAAACTTTTTATATTATTTTTGGGACGAACATATTGATCCAGAGCCCAGTGCCAGTTCCTGTCTGTTGAATGTTTTATGTTTCGCAGAAAACCCATATCAAACGGAGTCCAAATTGGATAAAAACGGATGGAGAATTATTTTGGAATATTTATGATTTTTGGGAAGTAAAATCAACGCGAGACGGTGCCCGAGGGGGCCAGGAGATAGGGGGGCGCGCCCAGGGAGGCAGGCGCGCCCTGGACTCTCCTGGGGCCCCCGTAAGGCGGTTGACGCTCTTCTTTCTCCGCAAGAAAGCTAATTTTATGAGAAAGATCCGGGCGAATGATTCACCCCAATCAGAGTTACGGATCTCCGGATATAAAAGAAACGGTGAAGGGGCAGAATCTGGAAACACAGAAACAGAGAGATAGATCCAATCTCGGAGGGGCTCTCGCCCCTCCCAAGCCATGGGAGTCAAGGACCAGAGGGGAAACCCTTCTCCCATCTAGGGAGAAGGTCAAGGAAGAAGAAGAAGAAGGGGGGGCCCTCTCCCCCTTGCTTCCGGTGACGCCAGAACGCTGCCGGGGGCCATCATCATCACTGCGATCTTCACCAACACCTCCATCATCTTCACCAACATCTCCATCACCTTCCCCCATCTATATCTAGCGGTCCACTCTCCCGCAACCCGTTGTACCCTCTACTTGAACATGGTGCTTTATGCTTCATATTATTATCCAATGATGTGTTGCCATCCTATGATGTTCGAGCAGATTTTCGTTGTCCTACAGGTGATTGATGAATTGCTATGATTGGTTTGAATTGCATGTTTTATTATTGGTGCTGTCCTATTGTTCCCTCCGTGTCGCACAAGCGTGAGGGATTCCCGCTGTAGGGTTTGCAATATGTTTATGATTTGCTTATGGTGGGTGGCGTGAGTGACAGAAGCACAGACCCGAGTAAGTAGGTTGTTTGCGTATGGGATAAAGGGGACTTGATACTTTAATGCTATGGTTGGGTTTTACCTTAATGAATCTTTAGTATTTGCAGATGCTTGCTAGAGTTCCAATCATAAGTGCATATGATCCAAGTAGAGAAAGTATGTTAGCTTATGCCTCTCCCTCAAATAGAATTGCAATAGTGATTACCGGTCTAGTAACATAGTCAATTGCTTAGGGACAATTTCACAACTCCTACCACCACTTTTCCACACTCGCGATATTTACTTTATTGCATCTTTATCTAAACAGCCCCTAGTTTATGTTTACATGCTCTTTATTATATTGCAAACCTATCCTATCACACCTACAAAGTACTTCTAGTTTCATACTTGTTCTAGGTAAAGCGAACGTCAAGCGTGTGTAGAGTCGTATCAGTGGCCGATAGGACTTGAGAGAGTATTTGTTGTACCTTTAGCTCCTCATTGGGTTCGACACTCTTACTTATCGAAAGAGGCTACAACTATCCCTATACTTGCGGGTCATCAAGACCTTTTTCTGGCGCCGTTGCCGGGGAGTCATAGTGTGGGGTGAATATTCTCGTGTGTGCTTGTTTGCTTTATCACTAAGTAATTTTTATTTGCTGCTTTAAGTTTTTCTCTATCTTTAGTTATGGATATGGAACACGAAATACCAAACAAAATTAGGTGTACTTGCTACTCATGGAGATGGGGAACCTCCTAAAACCCTTGATGCTCGTTATGTTCAAGATATTATGTACTACTTTGATAATCCTGAGAAAACCCCATTCAGTTATGTTATGAGAGACACGTTGGATCAACGTGAATACTTTAGGGATTATCGCTTGGCACAAAAAGGGAAACTATTATGGGATCAAATTCATATGTTACGTTGGTATGCTCGTCAACTATGCTTGATACATGATT
Source organism: Triticum timopheevii (assembly GCA_963921465.1). Lineage (NCBI taxonomy): Eukaryota > Viridiplantae > Streptophyta > Magnoliopsida > Poales > Poaceae > Triticum > Triticum timopheevii. The sequence continues at coordinate 109,097,696 of OY997268.1, forward strand.
ATACTTGTTGCTCTAGGATGAAGGCTCCACACCTTCCCTTTTCATGCAAATTCAATGATAATGAAACCTTAGCTTCTTATGCTAACGGTAGATATGATTACTATGATGTGGAACAAATAGAAGAATTTGTTGCTTTTATGGGTGCTTATGAGATTGAATCTATGTTTAAAGAGTATGATGATTTTGATGATGCAGTTTATAGACCTGAAAATTTTGCTATACTTAGATATTGCTATAAAAATTATGAAGACAATTACAATATTAATGCATTTATTGAGAAAGTCTCCGCTGTCCAAGAAGAGAGTAATATTTTGCAGGAAGCTATGGAAGAAGAAATTGATGAAACTGTGAGCTCATTGGATGAAAAAGATGATGAGGAGAGCGAAGAACAAAAGGAGGAAGAGCGGATTGATCACCCGTGCCCACCTTCTAATGAGAGTAACTCTTCAACTCATACATTGTTTAATTCCCCTTCGTGCTTACTGAAGGATGATTGCTATGATGATTGCTATGATCTCGTTGATTCTCTTGAAATATCCCTTTTTGATGATGCTTGCTATGCTTGTGGCCAAGATGCCAATATGAATTATGCTTATGGAGATGAACTTGCTATAGTTCCTTATGTTAAACATGAAATTGTTGCTATTGCACCCACGCATGATAGTCCTATTTCCTTTTTGAATTCTCCCAACTACACTATATCGGAGAAGTTTGTGCTTATTAAGGATTATATTGATGGGTTGCCTTTTACCATTGCACATGATGATTTTGATGAATGTAATATGCATGTGCTTGCTGCTCCTACTTGCAATTATTATGAGAGAGGAACTACATCTCCGCCTCTTAATGTTTCCAACACGATAGAATTGCAAGAAACTGCTTATACTATGCATTGGCCTTTACTATGTGTGCATGAGTTGTTCATTTATGACATGCCGATGCATAGGAAGAGAGTTAGACTTTGTTGTTACATGATATATGTTACTTTGTGCTCACTACTAAATTACAAATCATTGTTAATTAAAATTGGCTTTGATATACCTTGGGATCCGGGTGGATTCATTACTTGAGCACTAAATGCCTAGCTTAATGGCTTTAAAGAAAGCGCTGCCAGGGAGACAACCCGGAAGTTTTAGAGAGTCATTTATTTATTTTGAGTGCTTTTATATAGTTTAAAAACATAAAAATAAAGAGGGGAACCTAAAACTTTTCAAAAAAGGAAAGTGAAAGTGAGAAAGACAGGCATTGTTGAAGTGGGAGAGCTCCTTGAACTTTGTTCATGCTCACGGAAACTTTGTGAATCTTGATTACAGAAACTTTTCATCAAAAATAATTATCCCCTTGTACAATTCCTTTGTATTATAAAAATAATGTGCTAAGGTTTGCATTTAGGATGTTTACAATGCTTGTTGGTTTGTACGGTGCAGGACAGAAACTTTGGCTGTAGTGTGAGATTTTACATTTTTAACTGGAAAGTCAAATGGTTCTGATTCTCCTTGCACTGTCTTTATGTGCAACTTGTTTATTTTTCCTAATTTTGGTAGAATTTTTGGGGTACCATAAGGATGGTGAATGTTCAGATTGCTACAGACTGTTCTGTTTTTGACAGATTCTGTTTTCGATGCATAGTTTACTTGTTTTGATGAAACTATCAATTTATATCAGTGGATTAAGCCATGGAAAATTTATATTACAGTAGACATAATGCAAAAACAAGATATGAATTGGTTTACAATAGTACATAGAGTGGTGATTTGCTTTATTATACTAACGGATCTTACCGAGTTTTCTGTTGAAGTTTGTGTGGATGAAGTGTCTAATCGAGGATATGTCTCGATATGAGGAAAAGGAAGAGAGGCAAGAGCTCAAGCTTGGGGATGCTCGAGGCACCCCACGTAAATATTCAAGGAGACTCAAGCGTCTAAGCTTGGGGATGCCCCAGAAGGCATCCCCTCTTTCTTCAACAAGTATCGGTATGTTTTCGTATTCGTTTCGTTCATGTGATATGTGCAAGTCTTGGAGCGTCTTTTGCATTTAGTTTTCACTTTTCTTTTATGCACCATGCTGGTATGAGATAGTACTTGGTTGATTTATAGAATGCTCATTGCACTTCACTTAAATCTTTTGAGTATGGCTTTATTGAATGCTTCATGTGCTTCACTTATATCATTTGAAGTCTAGATTGCCTGTTTCCCTTTACATAGAAAACCGCCATTTGTAGAATGCTCTTTTGCTTCACTTGTATTTGTTAGAGCGTGGGAATATCTTTTGTAGAAAGAATTAAACTCTCTTGCTTCACTTATATCTATTTAGAGAGATGAGAGGAATTGGTCATTCACATGGTTAGTCATAAAATCCTACATAAACTTGTAGATCACTGAATATGATATGTTTGATTCTTTGCAATAGTTTTGCGAATAAAGGTGGTGATATTAGAGTCATGCTAGTGGGTGGTTGTGGATTAGTAGAAATACTTGTGTTGAGGTTTGTGATTCCCGTAGCATGCACATATGGTGAACCGCATTGTGATGAAGTTGGATCACAATTTTATTTATTGTTTGTCTTCCTTATGAGTGGCGGTCGGGGACGAGCGATGGTCTTTTCCTACCAATCTATCCCCCTAGGAGCATGCGCGTAGTACTTTGTTTTCAATGGCTTGTAGATTTTTGCAATAAGTATATGAGTACTTTATGACTAATGTTGAGTCCATGGATTATAAGCACTCTCACCCTTCCACCATTGCTAGCCTCTCTTGTGCCGCGCAACTTTTGCCGGTACCATACACCCACCATATACCTTCCTCAAAACAGCCACCACACCTACCTATCATGGCATTTCCATAGCCATTCTGAGATATATTGCCATGCAACTTCCATCATCATCATATACATGACTTGAACATTCATTGTCATATTGCCTTGCATGATCGTAAGATAGCTAGCATGATGTTTTCATGGCTTGTCCATTTTTTGATGTCATTGCTATGCTAGATCATTGCATACCCGGTACACCGCCGGAGGCATTCATATAGAGTCATATCTTTGTTCTAGTATCGAGTTGTAGTATCGAGTTCTAAGTAAATAAAAGTGTGATGGTCATCATTATTAGAGCATTGCCCCAGTGAGGAAAGAATGATGGAGACTATGATTCCCCTACAAGTCGGGATGAGACTCCGGACTTTATGAAAAATAAAAGAGGCCAAAGAAGCCCAAATAAAAAAAAGAGGCCAAAGAAGCCCACCAAAAAAAGAAAAAAAAGAAAAAAAGAGAAAATAAAAAAATGAGAGAAAAAGAGAGAAAGGGCAATGCTACTATCCTTTTAACACACTTGTGCTTTAGAGTAGCACCATGTTCTTCATAGATAGAGTCTCCTATTCTTTCACTTTCATATACTAGTGGGAATTTTCATTATAGAACTTGGCTTGCATATTCCGATGATGGGCTTCCTCAAATGCCTGAGGTCTTCATGAGCAAGCAAGTTGGATGCACACCCACTTAGTTTTCAGTTTGAGCTTTCATACACTTATAGCTCTAGTGCATCCGTTGCATGGCAATCCCTACTCACTCACATTGATATCTATTGATGGGCATCTCCATAGCCCGTTGATACGCCTAGTTGATGTGAGACTTTCTCCCTTTTTGTCTTCTTCTCATAACCTCCACCATCATATTCTATTCCACCTATAGTGCTATATCCATGGCTCACGCTCATGTATTGCGTGAAAGTTGAAAATGTTTGAGATTATTAAAGTATGAAACAATTGCTTGGCTTGTCATCGGGGTTGTGCATGATTAAATACTTTGTGTGATGAAGATAGAGAAACAGCCAGACTATATGATTTTGTAGGGATAACTTTGTTTGGCCATGTTGTTTTGAAAAGACATGATTGCTTTATTGGTACGCTCAAAGTATTATTGTTTTTATGTCAAATGATAGACTATTGCTTTGAATCACTCGTGTCTTAATATTCATGCCATGATTAGGCATATGATCAAGATTATGCTAGGTAGCATTCCACATAAAAAATTGTCTTTTTTATCATTTACCTACTCGAGGACGAGCAGGAATTAAACTTGGGGATGCTGATACGTCTCCGCCGTATCTATAATTTTTGATTGTTCCATGCCAATATTATTCAACTTTCATATACTTTTGGCAACTTTTTATATTATTTTTGGGACTAACATATTGATCCAGTGCCCAGTGCCAGTTCCTGTCTGTTGCATGTTTTATGTTTCGCAGATAACCCATACCAAATGAAGTCCAAACGGGATAAAAATGGACGGAGAATTATTTTGGAATATTTATGATTTTTGGGAAGTAAAATCAACGCGAGACGGTGCCCGAGGGGGCCAGGAGATATGGGGGCACCCTAGGGAGGCAGGCGCGCCCTGGACTCTCGTGGGCCCCCCGTAAGGCGGTTGACGCTCTTCTTTTGCCGCAAGAAATCTAATTTTACGAGAAAGATCTAGGCGAAAGATTCACCCCAATCGGAGTTACGGATCTCCAGATATAAAAGAAATGATGAAGGGGTAGAATCTGGAAACGCAGAAACAGAGAGATAGATCTAATCTCGGAGGGGCTCTTGCCCCTCCCAAGCCATGGGAGCCAAGGACCAGAGGGGAAACCCTTCTCCCATCTGGGGAGAAGGTCAAGGAAGAAGAAGAAGAAGGGGGGCCCTCTCCCCCTTGCTTCCGGTGGCGCCGGAACGCTGCCGGGGGCCATCATCATCACCGCGATCTTCACCAACACCTCCATCATCTTCACCAACATCTCCATGACCTTCCCCCATCTATATCTAGCGGTCCACTCTCCCACAACCCGCTGTACCCTCTACTCGAACATGGTGCTTTATGCTTCATATTATTATCCAATGATGTGTTGCCATCCTATGATGTTCGAGTAGATTTTCGTTGTCCTACCGGTGATTGATGAATTGCTATGATTGGTTTGAATTGCATGTTTTATTATTGGTGCTGTCCTATTGTGCCCTCCGTGTCGCGCAAGCGTGAGGGATTCCCGCTGTAGGGTTTGCAATACGTTTATGATTTGCTTATGGTGGGTGGCGTGAGTGACTGAAGCACAAACCCGAGTAAGTAGGTTGTTTGCGTATGGGATAAAGGGGACTTGATACTTCAATGCTATGGTTGGGTTTTAGCTTAATGATTCTTTAGTATTTGCGGATGCTTGCTAGAGTTCCAATCATAAGTGCATATGATCCAAGTAGAGAAAGTATGTTAGCTTATGCCTCTCCCTCAAATAGAAATGCAATAGTGATTACCGGTCTAGTAACATAGTCAATTGCTTAGGGACGATTTCACAACTCCTACCACCACTTTTCCACACTCGCTATATTTACTTTATTGCATCTTTATCTAAACAGCCCCTAGTTTATGTTTACGTGCTCTTTATTATCTTGCAAACCTATCCTATCACACCTACAAAGTACTTCTAGTTTCATACTTGTTCTAGGTAAAGCGAACGTCAAGCGTGCGTAGAGTCGTATCATTGGCCGATAGGACTTGAGAGAGTATTTGTTCTACCTTTAGCTCCTCGTTGGGTTCGACACTCTTACTTATCGAAAGAGGCTACAACTATCCCATATACTTGCGGGTCATCACAGCCAAGGGATTCAAGTCATGCAATGGCAACATATCATCGAGTAAATTATAGTATACCTAAAGACGACATAACCGATCCTCCAATCTTTCGAAAAGAACACATAGTGAACCCTAGAATCTAGAGACTAGTATGAGGGACATTTATAAACCATACAAGCCACAACTAACTGAGCCTAGAAGATCTACCGCAAAGAAATAGCATAGTATAAATCGTGTCGGAAGGAACTGCTCAAGAACAGGAGGTGAGAGAGCAACTACCAGATCTGAATGCCCTAACTTGGCAAGACAGATCAACTATGGCAGCACGGGAAGGAGAAGTTACCGCACTGGCGCAATCAATGGTGATGGAGCTTCGCCAGAGTTGCACGGTGATGTTTGACGTCGACACTGCTTCGAGCTCGGGCTCGGGTGGAGACGGAGAGTAGGGTTTGAGGCCAAACAAGGAAAGAACTAGGGACGAAGAAACTCAGGGAGGGAGTTTATATAGCCTGAAGGACAAACCACCCACTCCAAAATCTACGGACGAAAAACCTGGGACGTTCCACAATCAACGGACAAGATCACGATGAAGAGATTGTGTACACGTGTCAGTCGTTTCCTTTGAAATTCTTGGTAACTAAAATCGATGTCGAAGGGATTGAGGAAGGGCAAGCGCCAAAATAGATAATAAAATTGAGGATGATTTAATTCACGACCAAGGACATCAGAAAGAAATCTTCTTCAGATCAAGTGCATGTTTGTGACATGAAGAACAGAAAGAAAGAGGAATCGAATCAAAAACAAAAAAACAACTGAAGGAGAAAGCAAATTATCAAAGTAGCGAATACGAATCAAACCAACATGATGAAAGTGACTAGATGAAATTCCCATATACCCTCAAGAACGCTTTGCCTATTATAAGAAACTGTTTTGGCCTGTCCTTTGCCACAAAAGGATTGGGCTACCTTGCTGCACTTTATTTGCTATTACCGTTACTTGCTTGCTATAAATTATCTTGCTATCAAACTATCTGTTACCGACAATTTCAGTGCGTGCAGAAATTCCTTGCTGAAAACCACTTGTCATTTTCTTCTGCTCCTCGTTGGGTTCGACACTCTTATCAAAAGGAATATGATTGATTCCCTATACTTGTGGGTCATCAAGGCTTTTTTTCTGGCGTTGTTGCCAGGGAGTGAAGTGCTCTTAGTAAGTGGAAAATGGTAAGAAAAATTATCACTATATGCATCATTTATTACTATGGAGAACCATCCTTTGAGGGGGTTTTGCGGGGTATCTTCACCTCAACCGGAACCACAATTAGTTGCCCCTCAACCTACTGCACCTGCTGAAAATATTGGTTATGAAATTCCTTTGGGTATGATAAAACAACTACTAGCTAATCCTTACGCAGGAGATGGAACTGAACATCCTGATATGCACTTGATATATGTGGATGAAATTTGTGGATTATTTAAGCTTGCAGGTTTATCCAGAGACGAAACTAAGAAGAAGGTTTTCCCATTATCTTTGAAGGGAAAAGCATTGACATGGTATAGGCTATGCAATGATATTGGATCTTGGAATTGGAATCGATTGAAATTGGAATTTCACCAAAAAAATTATCCTATATAATTTTTGGCCTTGTAAAGGAGAAATTATCGCTCTAGCTTGGGTGAGGCTTAAGTCAATGTTATATTCATTCCCCAGTCATGATCTCTCAAGAGAAATTATCATTCAGAACTTTTACGCTCAGCTTTCTCGTGATGATCAATCCATGCTCGATACTTCTTGTAATGGTTCTTTTACGAAGAAGACTATTGAATTCAGGTGGGATCTTTTAGAAAGAATTAAACGCAACTCTGAAGATTGGGAACTTGATGAAGGTAAAGAGTCAGGTGTTAAGTTTGAGTTTGATTGTGTTAAATCTTTTATGGATACCGATGCATTTTAAAAGTTTATCACTAAATATGGACTTGACTCTGAGATAATAGCCTCTTTTTGTGAATCATTTGATACTCATGTTGATCTCCCTGAGGAAAAGAGGTTTAAATATCATCCCCCTCCTAAAGAACAAATTAAAGACCGGTTGTAGTTAAAGATGAAACTATTATTTACAATGTTGATCCAGTTATGCCTATTGCTTATATTGAAAAACCACCTTTCCTGTTAGGATAAAGGAACATCCTAAGGTTTCAACTGTGGTCCACAAAAGTAATATTAGAGCACCCAAACCTTCTGAACAAATCAAAGTAGAACCTAGTGTTCCTATGGTTAAAGATCTTCTAGTAGAAAATATTGATGGGCATGTTATTTATTTCTGTGATGAAGCTGCTAGAATTGCCCAACCCAATGAAAAAGATAAACATAGACCTATTGTTGGCATGCCTGTTGTCTTAGTCAAAATAGGAGATCATTGTTATCATGGTTTATGTGACTTGGGTGCTAGTGTGAGTGCTATTCCTTGTACCTTATATCAAGAAATTATGGATGACATAGCACCCACTGAAATAGAAGACATAGATGTTACTATTAAACTTGCTAACAGAGACACCATCACATCACTTGCACTACAAAAAAAAATACACATCCGTGATGATACGTGTTTTTCACAGTAGGTCACGTTTTTTGTCATGCATGTACATCCATGACGATTTTATGACAGAATCAAGATAATCATACCTGTGCTGTCGTAGAAGTGTTCCATGACATTACCAAAATTATCATCACAGAGGTGTCCACTTCCATGACAATAAATCGCGCATCACAGAAGTGCTTTTGTCAAGGGTGACCGACACGTGGCATCCACCGTAACGGAACACCATTAAGCTATCGAGTCCGGTTTTGGATCCGATAACCCGTTAAAAGCCCGGACCAATGGGGATTTTCCACGTGTAAAATCATCATTGGCCGCAGGAAACACGTGTTGCCTCACCGTTGGGACAGATGTCATCCACTCATTGGACAGGAGGCGCCTATGATAGGTCGACACATGGCACGGCCCAACAGTGGCCCATTCCGGTGAAAAAGGCCGGCCCAGTAAAAATAAGTAGGCCGGCCCATATAAGGCCTACTTGTGTCAGGTCCATTTAAGCCCACGGCCCATACGAGATGTGCCAATTCGGCCCGTCAATGACCCATTAAAGATTTGACACCATTGCAGCCCATCGTCAGTTCAAGCCCGTTAACAGCCCACTATATATTTGGGCTAAATATCGGCCCGATGAGATTTCGGCCTATTAACGGCCCATTTAATGGATGGGCCAATTTTCAGGATGTACATCTTTCGGCCTTTTAGCGACCCATTTAAATGTTGGGCTAATTTCCGGCCTGGTGTGTCTTTCAGCCTGTTGACGGCCCATAAATCTGATGGGCCATTTGTTGTCGGACCTGAGTTTCAGCCTTTTAGCGGCCCATTTAAGTGTTGGGCCAATTTCTGGCCCGGTGTCACTTTCAGCCTGTTGACGACCCATAAATCAGTTGGGCCATTTGTAGTCGGACCTGAGTATTGGCCTTTTAGTGACCCATTTAAGTGTTGGGCCAATTCCCGGCCCTGTGTGCCTTTCGGCCTGTTAACGGACCATAAATGAGTTGGGCCATTTGTAGTTGGACCTTAGTTTTGGCCTTTTAATGGCCCATGCCCTTCATGGTCCAATACCAGCCCGGTTTCTCTTTCGGCCTGCTAAAGGCCCACAACACAGTTGGGCCATTTACAATACGACCTGACTTTCGGCCTCTTAGCAGCCCATGCTCTTCATGGTCCAGTACAAGCCCGCTGTCTCTTTCGGCCTGCTAAAGGCCTACAGTATAGTTGGGCCATATGTAGCCCAAACCTAGTAATGGCCTGTTAACGGCCCGTGAAATAAATTGGGGCCACCTGTTGCCCGCTTCGATGTCGGCCTGTTAACGACCTAGGAGGTAAGAGGGCCGACCATTAACTTAATGGGGCCACTAAAGTTTGTACATGTCTTTAGGCCAAATTAGATAATTTGAGCCCATTACGACGAGCAATTATGCACAGGACCAAAACCGATCAAGCAAAGGTATGGCATACAGGGAATAACGTTGCACATCCAGCATATATTACAGGAAATTACATCCACTGGGCAATCAAAGATTGATGCCAGTGCAAATAAATGAGCAGAACCTAACCATCTACAACGTCACAATCTGCAACCTCAGCACAGATGACGCCCATAAGCATGTGGGCAAGTTCTTGCTGCTTTGCTACACTGTCTCTGAAAACATTGATCAGTTGTTGTGTCACCTGACTCTGCACCTCTGATTCATCCACCATTTCCATCATTGCTTCAGCCATTAATTGGTTCACAAACATACATTTATTCCGTTGCATTCGAGACAGACGATACTGAACAGATTCAGATGGCAATTTTGGCAGGCTTGTATTATTGATAGTGGAGAGTGTCTCGACCACTGCATCATAACATAAATTAGGACGGGAACCAAATAGATTAATCATGAGTTATTGCCATATTACCTAGCCTAGATTTACTGGAAAGAAACAATGGGGTTGCCTTGCTGTTTTCAGAGTTTGTCTTCTTATCTTCACCAGCCTGCACAAAATTAACACACTAGCATTGCTATCATTGGCCAAGTCAGATAATAGGAAAGCAACATTGACACAACAAACGTTTGGGCAACTAGCCTACACCAAATTAACACAATATGGCACAACTATCATTAGCCAGGTAAGGTAGTACGAAAGCAACATTGACACAATGAATGAGTGGGCAACCAGAGAAGCACTACAATTCAGTAATGTGCGTGATATGAGATAGTAAATTCATGCAACTCAGTAAGCAAAACTACCAGGCAGTTTTCCTTACAAAAATCAATATTGGCGCCTTTAACATTTTGCTACAACTAATTTTAGATCAGATAAAGGTTAGATTCACGCCGATTACCAACAATACATGTGTCACAGCCCTAGAGTTTGTTTGCAAGTAGTTGCATAATCATCCATGCATCATGTCTAAACTTATTGGAAACTTGAAATGGGGATGCTTAAACCCTAGCACCAAATGAATTCAACTAGGGTCAAAATAAAATCTTTTTCATTGAACTCAAAATGCCCTCTAAAAATGTTCAACATTTCTGGTTTGAGGTGAAAGCATCTACCAAAAATGGTTTATATTTTTGCAGGACATATTGGGCTCTGAATTAAATCATACCTTATTTGCATTTGGGCATTTAAATTTGATATATTATATTAAATGTCCAAATATTCATGAACTGCAATTCTGGTTATTGGAAATAATCCAAATAGTGGCCACAAGCAGTCTCGTGATTTTTGGAAGTGCATAGGTATTTTTAATAAAGCCCTTAAAATTTATAGAATAATAGAAAACTGAAATAAATAGAAAAAGGAGAGAGAGAAAGGATCCAGCCACTTACCTGGCGCAGCCCACCTGGCAGCCTACTGGCCGGCCCAGCACTGTGCTGGCCCGTGCCAGTCATCGCCTACCTCTGCCAATAGGCAGAGGAGGGACACGGCGCACGCGCCCGAGCTCGCCACGCCACCACCCTGCTCGTCTGCATCACCTGGTCACCGCTTCAACGCCGAGAACGCCTCCTCGGTGTCGCCCCGGTCCATCCGACACCTCACTCTCCCCCCTGCTCTCTTCCTCGCCATTCCCCATCTCACCGAATGCGTCCGCCGCCACCGACAAGCACCGTCGCGGCCATCGCCTCTCCCTCGCCCCCTCGAGCAGTCCAGAAGCTCCGCCGCATCTTCCTCGTCCTCTCCACCGAGCTAGACGGCGCCGGAGGCCCTGCATCATCGCCATCTTCGTCATCTTCGTCGCCGGCCGCCGGAGATCCCCTTGCCGCCCCGACTACTCCGGACCGTCTCCGAGCTCGCCGACCCCCTCGTCCGACTCGCCGTTGAGCCTCTGCCCCCGTCCATCTCTCTCTTCTTCCCCGTAGGCCGCCGTAGCCACCGAACCACCTACGCCCGAACCCGCCGCGCCCGCGCTCATCGCCGGCGTGGCCCCGGTGACCTATCGGCCCCGTGTGTGCATTCGTTGTGCTTGTCACATCATGTAGAGTCTCTTGAGCGCATTAGTTCATGCGTTTGCACGCTGCAGCCGCGTTCCCGTGCACCCCCTAGCTCCGGCCGCCGCCTGGCTCGACGCCGGCGTCTTCTCCGGCGATCCCAGCTGCTGCCGCCACCACCACTAGATGCACGAGAGCTCCACCAAGCCGTAGCAGCAAACCGCGCTCAAAACGGAGCACCCTAGCCGAATCCCGACTCCCTCCGCCGCGGATTTGGTCGCCGGCGGCTAAACGCCGGTTAGGTGACGTGGCAGGTTAGTTTAGCCACTAACCCCGCGGTTAGTTTAACCGTGTGCCACTGATGGATGGACCCCACTCCCTAATTAACTCCAGCTTTATTTCCTGTTTAGATTAGTGTTAATCTTGCGGACCCCACGTGTCAGTTTGACTTTGGCCAAGTCAGCGCTGACCGGTCCCACTTGTCAGTGAGCTAAACAGCCCTGTGTCACTAACATGTGGCCCCCACACGTCAGGTTTGACCTGGACCGTCCCCGTTGACTGCTGAAGTCACCCTGGTGCACTGCTGACGTAATAAAACATTTACTGGATTTATTCTTATATAGGAAATTCCAGAAAATAGCCAAAACTTCTAAAAATCATAGAAAATCAACCGTAGCTCCAAATCAAACAAGTTATATATGAAAAATGATCAGAAAAATCGAATCTAACCATCTGCAATGGTTTCATGCATGTTAGAGCAACTTAACCCTATTGTTTAGATGAAACAAGTTAATGCACCTTTATGACTTCATATAATGGGTTTGCATTTGAATCTTTGGTTCAAATGGACTCATTTCAATCTGTTCTAGCTTGCATTAGCCCAAAACACATTCATATTGCCATGTCATAGCATGCATCATATTGTGCATTGCATTGATCGTGTTTCTTCTGTGTTTGCCGGTGTTGTTCCCCCTCGGTAGACGTTGTACCGACGTTGTGATCGTTGACACTGATGAAGACTCAATGCTATCTTCAGAAGTGCCAGGCAAGCAAAACCCCCTTGTTCATTCCGATACAATCCCACTCTCTCGCCCTGCTCTCTTTTACTGCATTAGGACAACAACGATTCATCTGTTACTCGCTGCGGTAGCTGAACCCCTTTATCCTCTGCATGACCTGTCATTGCCACAGTAAATAGATGAAACCCACTAGCATGAGTAGGAGTTGTTTGAGCCCTGATGTGCCTACTCATTCATGCTTGTTTGTCATGCCTGCTATTGCTTAGAGTTGTGTCAGGTCTGATTCATCCGGGATGAATCAGAGGTGTGTGAACATGTCCTACTATGTGTGAGCTAAGTGTGTGAACACGATTTGGTAAAGGTAGCGGTGAGAGGCCATGTAGGAGTACATGGTGGGTTGTCTCATTGAAGCCGTCCTTAGGAACTAAGTTCTGTGTTTGTGATCCATGATTCAGCTACTACCATACATTGGGCCCTGAAATATGACCCCGCTCGACTTCTTGATCACCCTTGTCCTCTGTCCAGGAGTTGCAAGTAGTTTCTGGTGTTTGTAGTATGCTGGAGGCCGTGCGCATTGCTGACCATAGGGGTGGGCTGTGATGCGGTAGGCACGTGGCCGGGTATACCGGGCACCCGTTTGGTGTCACGGAACCCTGTACACATCGTTTGGGGCTGTGAGTGAAAATTCGGCCGGATCTCCTCATGGATGGAACCCGAATAGGCGATAAACCTGGACTAGAGACTTGAGTGTTTAGGTAGGTCGTGGTCTACACCCACGTTGGCTTTCGCTTGAAGTCTGCCGAACACATGTCGTGTGCAGACGCTAAGTGGTGGAAACATGTATGAAGAAGTACACCCCTGCAGGGTTAACATCATCTATTTGAATAGCCGTGTCCGCGGTAAAGGACTTCTGGGTTGCCTATAACAGTTCATAGACAAGTGAAAGTGGATACTCTAAAATACGCAAGATAAGCGTGAGTACTATGAATGGCGTTCTCGTAGGGAGACGGGAGCGGATCCATAGTGGTGTATTGATATGGTGAATATGTGGACTCGTGTGCGCCACCTCAAAAGAGTTACTTGCAGTAGTAGTTCAGGATAGCCACTGAGTCAAAGTTGGCTTGCTGCAGTTAAACCCCACCATCCCCTTTGTTGATAATGATGCATATGTAGTTAGTTCTGATGTAAGTCTTGCTGGGTACATTTGTACTCACGTTTGCCTATTTTATGTTTTTGCAGAGAGACTTCAGTCTCGCTAGTAGTTCCGCTTCGACTTCGACGTTTAGCTTGATACCTCAGCTACGATCTTGTGCCCTCGGCAGGATCTGGTAGATAGTCAGGCTTCTAAGCCTTTTTCATTTGTAGATGTCTGTACCCAGACATGTTAAGCTTCCGCATGTGCTTTGATTTGTATGCTCTGAATGTTGGGTCATGAGACCTATGTTTGTAATATCTCGCTCCTCGGAGCCTATTGAATAAACTACTTGAGTCGTAGAGTCATGTTGTGATGCCATGTTGTATTTGCACATATCGAGCATATTGTGTGTATGTTATTGAAATGCTTGGTATGTGTGGGATCTGACTATCTAGTTGTTTATCCTTAGTAGCCTCTCTTACCGGGAAATGTCTCCTAGTGCTTCCACTTAGCCATGGTAGCTTGCTACTGCTCCGGAATCACTTAGGCTGGCCGGCATGTGTCCTTCTTCGTTCCTGTGTCTGCCCCTTCGGGGAAATGTCATGCGATGAATACCGGAGTCCTGTTAGCCCGCTACAGCCCGGTTCACCGAGTCCTGCTAGCCCAGTGCTACAGCCTGGATTCACTCGCTGATGACCGACACGTTCGATGCTGGGTCATGGATGCCTGTCCCTATAAGTCTGTGCCACTTTGGGTTTACGACTAGCCATGTCAGCCCGGGCTCCTTATCATATGGATGCTAGCGACACTATCATATACGTGTGCCAAAAGGCGCAAACGGTCCCGGGCAAAGGTAAGGCGACACCCGTGGGAATACCGTGCGTGAGGCCGCAAAGTGATATGAGGTGTTACATGCTAGATCGATGTGGCATTGAGTCGGGGTCCTGACAGCTTTGGTATCAGAGCCTGACTGCCTGTAGGATTACCAAGCCAAACTGGTCGAAGTTGTGTCTAGAAATGCTTTAGTTTTGTAAGGGAATTGATTGTGGGATGGAACGTAAGGCTCTTTTTACTCCTTATACCTCATGGCCTTCTGATCTGAGTCATCCTCTTCTCTTCTACGGGGATTAAGAACTAGGCCTTCTCATCTATCTATTAGGATGACGTGTTACTAATCCATAGACTTATAGAATTGTTAGTTTCAAATCTCAGTTCAGCTTTTACTACTTCTGTATGTTCATAGCTGGTCTCAGAACCTTGATATTGTGATATTAAGTGTTTATGCCACCATTTTGCAGTATGTCTCAAGTCATTTGAGCATTTACAGTCGTTATGCTGTCCGAGTCATCCCAGGTTTCTAAATAGTCTGATGCATTTGCAAATCCTTTCTTTCCGTTCCCGATGTCCTTTATGGTCAGAATAAGCACACTAACCGGTGCGTCGAGGTAATTTATTACCTTGCCATATATGTTGGAGCTATTATTATGACCCTAGGTGTTTTAGGGAGTCACCTGTTAATTTAGCCATGTTATATGTTCCCAGTGTGATCATTCTGGCCAACATTCTCGAAAGCATCCCGTGATGCTATTTAGTTAGTAGTCATTCTATTCCTGGGTTTTGAACCCAAGACTCACCCTACTTATCTCATGTTGATAGTCTTTGCTCGTTCCTTTAGGATATTAGTAACCTTTGCATTATTCCTCGTGGTCCGTGGTATTTCCTTCTTCCAAATACTATGAACCGCTTATGGCAGAAGTTTGTTGGATCAAAAGATCACAACAGGAGTGCTCGTGATGAGTTCTCCATTTTATATTGTGACTCTGCCAGTTCTACCTTTCCGCATGGATTATCCGGAAGAAATTTGTTGAACTTGGTTCGACATACTAATCTATGCATCCACAACTCAGAAAATCATATGTTCCTTTGCGTTGTTCCCCTTTAGTTGTAACCTGACCTTTGTCTATTGATTGATAGTCAGGAGTAGTCGTGCATTCGTGTTCATCGATGCCTTTTACTTCTGTGGTCCGTCAAGCCATTCTATTCGGAGTGACTAGGAGAAACAAACTCCAGTACCTTGTCCATTTCTAGGATTGGGTCAAAGCAGTTGTACTCCGCAGATCAAATTGCTAATCTAGCTTTTGCTCTGTTCTACCTTGGAGTATTACCATCTTTATATTAAGACTGTCATGAGAATTGCGCCAGCTCTTATGAATTCTTGATGCAATAATACTTCTTGCCATCATTGTTCATTCCTCGGTTTCCGTGTTATTGTAACCGGAATGCCGACAAGTGAATCGTGGTGTGTGAAATCAATACTGCTAGCAACTCCATTGCTTGGTAGTTAAATGGACGATAGCCTCATTCTTAGTGTGTTGATTATTGAATCGTCACCCTAAGGTTGATTGTGCTACCTAGTCCCTATTTCCGGTGCACTCTTCGGTCGTTGAGTTTGGATTTTGCCAATCCCTCGCTCATTTGATCATATCGCCTTGCCTGAAAAGCAAGATTGTTCTCGAGCTTAGTAACATATCAGTGGTTCGTGATTTTCCGAATATCTTCTCAAAAGTATCACCAGGTCGTCACCCGACTGTTATGTTGAGCCCGTGATCAAGTTGGTTTCATGTAAACCACCCTTTCTCCAAGAATTCGTGTTGGATACCCCTGAGGTAGTTGGTTAAGCTAAACAACAACTTGGAGAGTTGGAAGATAAAAGCTTGTCCGACTTAGCTCAACCCAAAGGGATGTTTTTGTGTGTGTGTTGAAGAAAGATGGTATCTTCATCGATTGATCCTCGTGACCAGTTGTTGGAGCTATTGCCTTGCTAAAACTTTGATTTGAGTATGGGCTATCCTCAAATCAAATCAGAACCAGTGATGTTCATAATGTTGTCTTACTCGTGAATTTCCCTCGAGCATACACCATTATATCTTTTGGGTCTGACCAATACTATCACCTTGTTCACATAATTATGGAATTCCATCTCCATGGGAATCTGGATGAATTGTTGTTGAGCCCATCGACAAAATCCTTGTCTTCTCCATAATTTTGTTAAACATTAAGCTAGTGTTGGAAACTTTTGAAAGCATTTGTTCATGCTAGCTCATGAAACATATGTTTGGATGTAAGAAGTGACCTCCTCTAGTTCATGTGCATTTGATGCAAGCTGCCGCCATGGATTCGAGAAAGTCAATGTTGCCTCGTCTGGAACCATCTCAAGTCAGTCATGCATGTGTGAAGTATGCTATGGTTTGACAGGCTCGCAACCTTCATTCCATATGTATCCCTAGCACACCAAGCCACTGATTGATTTGTTCAAGGAGAAGAAGCTCCTTCTTAAGAATCATGACTTATATTAGGACTTCATTATCCTCGTTGATGGTTTCTCTCCTGAACTCGGTAGTGTTTTATTATAAGACTACTATGTGGTCATGTTTGTCTGGGACAGCGTGTTCACATGCGTGTAGCAGAACCAACTCATGTTTTGGAGCTTACTACCATAGTTCATTTCCCGAGAATCTCGCGACTTCATCTCGTCGATTTGTGTTGCAAACTTTTATTTTTCTTTCTAGACTCGATGAGTCTGGATTATTCTAACACCAACCAGATCTGAATCTCAGGCAGATATAATGGTTGGAACGTCTCTCAAGAACTATAATATTGGCCTCTCTGTAACCCGGTAAAGTGGATGTCATGCCCAACACACCCAACCGGAAGACCTACTATTGTAGTATCTTGATTGAGAAAGTTGGACACCTCCCCATAAGGATTTCGAAGGATTTACTCCCTAGTTGTCCCTTATGGATTTTTGTGCTTCCGAAGTCCGACCTTTACTTGATGTCCTAGATACCAAACCATTTCAATGAATGGGATACGCTAGCACATCAAGGAGAACATTAGAAGCGGAGTGCTAAATGTCTCTCGGTCGATCATCCAGATTTTGCCCCCTTGGTCTCGCTAAGGTGGAATCTAGGAAAGTGTTGTCTTCCTTTGCATCCGCATCATCCATCACTATTCCTCATGGTAGTATGTTGTGTTGCCAGGATCCTTGACACAGATGTTGGTAAAACCTTGATGAATATGGAAATGCTCAAGTTCTTGAGAGCACGCACAAGCACTTATTGTATTCATCGGCACTAACTGGGATTGCTCTCAGTTTCCTCGGTTTTGTTATAACCTTTCAAACAGTAGACTCACTCTCTACCGTTGAGCTTCTCCTCAGTTACAAAAATCATCCCTTGTGTTGTTTTCAACAAGGTAACCCACATCATCCATTCTAATCCGGGCATGCCATTCTACTGACCCCCTCCTAATGATCGCTCGAGAATTGCCTTAGGCTGGTATAAAGAGTTTCGATGATCTCCGAATCAAAGGTAATTCTTTTTGCCACTTAAGGGAATATTTCTACGAGTCACCTCTTCCAAGGTGCCCCGTTATGGGATCATAGTAATTGTTTCCTCGCTACTTTGAAACCCTCGTCAAATTATGTCTTCTGTCCTTCCTGATGCATGTCTTGTCTCTCAGCTCCAGAGACGTTTCTACGTCTCATTCTGTGAGTTGATCTTGTGATCATTGAGATGATCCTAAGTTGCTCGAACCTCAAGAAGATCGATTCTTCTAAAACTCTCCTTTTCCTCTTGTTGTCATGTTGGATGAAGACCTTGCAAGCAAAGACGTCAAGATTGTTTTGAGTCAACAGATCAACACCTCGAGAAGACAGTTGGATCTTGGAGCTCATGTCATTAGTTTGTGTCCCCTTTGTCTTCTTACCTCACGCCTTGAATCTCGGGGCGAGATTCTTGTTTAGTGGGGGTGAGTTGTCACAGCCCTAGAGTTTGTTGGCAAGTAGTTGCATAATCATCCATGCATCATGTCTAAACTTATTGGAAACTTGAAATGGGGATGCTTAAACCCTAGCACCAAATGAATTCAACTAGGGTCAAAATAAAATCTTTTTCATTGAACTCAAAATGCCCTCTAAAAATGTTCAACATTTCTGGTTTGAGGTGAAAGCATCTACCAAAAATGGTTTATATTTTTGCAGGACATATTGGGCTCTGAATTAAATCATACCTTATTTGCATTTGGGCATTTAAATTTGATATATTATATTAAATGTCCAAATATTCATGAACTGCAATTCTGGTTATTGGAAATAATCCAAATAGTGGCCACAAGCAGTCTCGTGATTTTTGGAAGTGCATAGGTATTTTTAATAAAGCCCTTAAAATTTATAGAATAATAGAAAACTGAAATAAATAGAAAAAGGAGAGAGAGAAAGGATCCAGCCACTTACCTGGCGCAGCCCACCTGGCAGCCTACTAGCCGGCCCAGCACTGTGCTGGCCCGTGCCAGTCATCGCCTACCTCTGCCAATAGGCAGAGGAGGGACACGGCGCACACGCCCGAGCTCGCCACGCCACCACCTTGCTCGTCTGCATCACCTGGTCACCGCTTCGACGCCGCGAACGCCTCCCCGGTGTCACCCCGGTCCATCCGACACCTCACTCTCCCCCTGCTCTCTCCCTCGCCATTCCCCATCTCACCGAACGCGTCCGCCGCCACCGTCGAGCACCGTCGCGGCCATTGCCTCTCCCTCGCCCCCTCGAGCAGTCCAGAAGCTCCGCCGCATCTTCCTCGTCCTCTGCACCGAGCTACACGGCGCCGGAGGCCCTACATCATCGCCATCTTCGTCATCTTCGTCGCCGGCCGCCGGAGATCCCCCTTGCCGCCCCGACTACTCCGGACCGTCTCCGAGCTCGCCGACCCCCTCGTCCGACTCGCCGTGAGCCTCTGCCCCCGTCCATCTCTCTCTTCTTCCCCGTAGGCCGCCGTAGCCACCGAACCACCTACGCCCGAACCCGCCGCGCCCGCGCTCGTCACCGGCGTGGCCCCGGTGACCTATCGGCCCCGTGTGTGCATTCGTTGTGCTTGTCACATCACGTAGAGTCTCTTGAGCGCATTAGTTCGTGCGTTTGCACGCTGCAGCCGCGTTCCCGTGCACCCCCGAGCTCCGGCCGCCGCCTGGCTCGACGCCGGCGTCTTCTCCGGCCATCCCAGCTGCTGCCGCCACCACCACTAGATGCACGAGAGCTCCACCAAGCCGTAGCAGCAAACCGCGCTCAAAACGGAGCACCCTAGCCGAATCCCGACTCCCTCCGCCGCGGATTTGGTCGCCGGCGGCTAAACACCGGTTAGGTGATGTGGCAGGTTAGTTTAGCCACTAACCCCGCGGTTAGTTTAACCGTGTGCCACTGATGGATGGACCCCACTCCCTAATTAACTCCAGCTTTATTTCCTGTTTAGATTAGTGTTAATCTTGCGGACCCCACGTGTCAGTTTGACTTTGGCCAAGTCAGCGCGGACCGGTCCCACTTGTCAGTGAGCTAAACAGCCCTGTGTCACTGACATGTGGCCCCCACACGTCAGGTTTGACCTGGACCGTCCCCGTTGACTGCTGACGTAATAAAACATTTACTGGATTTATTCTTATATAGGAAATTCCAGAAAATAGCCAAAACTTCTAAAAATCATAGAAAATCAACCGTAGCTCCAAATCAAACAAGTTATATATGAAAAATGATCAGAAAAATCGAATCTAACCATCTGCAATGGTTTCATGCATGTTAGAGCAACTTAACCCTATTGTTTAGATGAAACAAGTTAATGCACCTTTATGACTTCATATAATGGGTTTGCATTTGAATCTTTGGTTCAAATGGACTCATTTCAATCTGTTCTAGCTTGCATTAGCCCAAAACACATTCATATTGCCATGTCATAGCATGCATCATATTGTGCATTGCATTGATCGTGTTTCTTCTGTGTTTGCCGGTGTTGTTCCCCCTCGGTAGACGTTGTACCGACGTTGTGATCGTTGACACTGATGAAGACTCAATGCTATCTTCAGAAGTGCCAGGCAAGCAAAACCCCCTTGTTCATTCCGATACAATCCCACTCTCTCGCCCTGCTCTCTTTTACTGCATTAGGACAACAACGATTCATCTGTTACTCGCTGCGGTAGCTGAACCCCTTTATCCTCTGCATGACCTGTCATTGCCACAGTAAATAGATGAAACCCACTAGCATGAGTAGGAGTTGTTTGAGCCCTGATGTGCCTACTCATTCATGCTTGTTTGTCATGCCTGCTATTGCTTAGAGTTGTGTCAGGTCTGATTCATCCGGGATGAATCAGAGGTGTGTGAACATGTCCTACTATGTGTGAGCTAAGTGTGTGAACACGATTTGGTAAAGGTAGCGGTGAGAGGCCATGTAGGAGTACATGGTGGGTTGTCTCATTGAAGCCGTCCTTAGGAACTGAGTTCTGTGTTTGTGATCCATGATTCAGCTACTACCATACATTGGGCCCTGAAATATGACCCCTCTCGACTTCTTGATCACCCTTGTCCTCTGTCCAGGAGTTGCAAGTAGTTTCTGGTGTTTGTAGTATGCTGGAGGCCGTGCGCAGCGCTGACCGTAGGGGTGGGCTGTGATGCGGTAGGCACGTGGCCGGGTATACCGGGCACCCGTTTGGTGTCACGGAACCCTGTACACATCGTTTGGGGCTGTGAGTGAAAATTCGGCCGGATCTCCTCATGGATGGAACCCGAATAGGCGATAAACCTGGACTAGAGACTTAAGTGTTTAGGTAGGTCGTGGTCTACACCCACGTTGGCTTTCGCTTGAAGTCTGCCGAACACATGTCGTGTGCAGACGCTAAGTGGTGGAAACATGTATGAAGAAGTACACCCCTGCAGGGTTAACATCATCTATTCGAATAGCCGTGTCCGCGGTAAAGGACTTCTGGGTTGCCTATAACAGTTCATAGACAAGTGAAAGTGGATACTCTAAAATACGCAAGATAAGCGTGAGTACTATGAATGGCGTTCTCGTAGGGAGATGGGAGCGGATCCATAGTGGTGTATTGATATGGTGAATATGTGGACTCATGTGCGCCACCTCAAAAGAGTTACTTGCAGTAGTAGTTCAGGATAGCCACCGAGTCAAAGCTGGCTTGCTGCAGTTAAACCCCACCATCCCCTTTGTTGATAATGATGCATATGTAGTTAGTTCTGATGTAAGTCTTGCTGGGTACATTTGTACTCACGTTTGCCTATTTTATGTTTTTGCAGAGAGACTTCAGTCTCGCTAGTAGTTCCTCTTGGACTTCGACGTTTAGCTTGATACCTTAGCTATGATCTTGTGCCCTCGGCAGGATCTGGTAGATAGTCAGGCTTCTAAGCCTTTTTCATTTGTAGATGTCTGTACCCAAACATCTTAAGCTTCCGCATGTGCTTTGATTTGTATGCTCTGAATGTTGGGTCATGAGACCTATGTTTGTAATATCTCGCTCCTCGGAGCCTATTGAATAAACTACTTGAGTCGTAGAGTCATGTTGTGATGCCATGTTGTATTTGCACATATCGAGCATATTGTGTGTATGTTATTGAAATGCTTGGTATGTGTGGGATCTGACTATCTAGTTGTTTATCCTTAGTAGCCTCTCTTACCGATAAATGTCTCCTAGTGCTTCCACTGAGCCATGGTAGCTTGCTATTGCTCCGGAATCACTTAGGCTGGCCGCATGTGTCCTTCTTCGTTCCTGTGTCTGTCCCTTCGGGGAAATGTCACGCGATGAATACCGGAGTCCTGTTAGCCCGCTACAGCCCGGTTCACTAGAGTCCTGCTAGCCCAGTGCTACAGCCTGGATTCACTTGCTGATGACCGACACGTTCGATGCTGGGTCATGGATGCATGTCCCTGTAAGTCTGTGCCACTTTGGGTTTACGACTAGCCATGTCAGCCCGGGCTCCTTATCATATGGATGCTAGCGACACTATCATATACGTGTGCCAAAAGGCGCAAACGGTCCCGGGCAAAGGTAAGGCGACACCCGTGGGAATACTGTGCGTGAGGCCGCTAAGTGATATGAGGTGTTACATGCTAGATCGATGTGGCATTGAGTCGGGGTCCTGACAACATGTTGATGTAAAAATATAGTGATATACAACAGGTACTTACATCAG
The DNA here is from genome assembly GCA_963921465.1 of Triticum timopheevii. Taxonomy (NCBI): domain Eukaryota; kingdom Viridiplantae; phylum Streptophyta; class Magnoliopsida; order Poales; family Poaceae; genus Triticum; species Triticum timopheevii. The sequence continues at coordinate 109,120,484 of OY997268.1, forward strand.
CATTGGAGCACAGAGAATTCCCGCAAGATATTTTCCTCGAATACGATCCCAATGGAGGAAGTCTTCTATCGTTTAACCTTATTTTCTAAAAGAGAGATGGGTAAGAAACATGTAGAAAATATGATCAGAATGCTATAAAATTTCATGATGCGAGGATACGCACACGCTTCTTAGAATGGAGTTTACATTCTTTTGCTGGACTGGAGCGGACTAGTTCTTTGGCCACTGGAATCTGCTTATTCTCAGTGGGAGTTGGGTTTCTCTATGCTGGAGCAGTATCTATGAAAAATGGAGTTGGTTTATTATCTCCTGGCATTTGGATCTTTTGCAAAGACCTGGTTTGTAACCCTTCAGATTCTAACATAGCCGTCTTCCCCTTGCATGCCTTATATAGAAGAATGGTGATTCGGTTATAAAACATGCTACAACAGAGATGGAATAGGTACTGAAGAATAGAAAGGCATGACATATTGACATGTATTCCCTCCATCCGGAAATAAATGGATGGGTCTAGGCGTATTTTAGTTCTAGATACATCCAGTTTTATCCATTTCTGCGACATTTAATCTAGACGGATGGAGTATGATGTAAGAGCTAGGGATACGACAGGACAACACAGTTAAAAAACACTAAAAAAACCCACTGCAGAACCAAAGTATTCAAACCCACTGATATGAGATAGTACACTCATGCAGCTCAGGATGCAAAACTACCAGGCAGTTTTCCTTACAAAAATCAACACTGTGGCCTTTAGTCATACATTTTGCTACAACTAAATTTAGATCAGATAAAGGTTGGATTCACGCCGATTAACAAAATATATGCTGATGTAAAAATATAGTGATATACAACAGGTACTTACATCTACATTGGAGCACATAGAATTCATAAACGATACCATTGCAGAAATTCTTCTATCTGTTAAGCTTATTTTCTAAAAGAGAGATGGGTAAGAAACATGTAGAAAATATGATCAGCATGCTATAAAATTTTCATGATGCAAGGATACACACACGCTTCTTAGAATTGAGTTGGCATATTTTTGCTGGACTAGAGCGGACTAGTTCTTTGGCCACTGGAATCTGCTTATTATTAGTAGGAGTTGGGTTTCTCTGTGCTGGAGCAGTATCTATAAAAACTGGAGTTGGTTTATTATCTCCTGGCGTTTGGATCTTTTGCAAAGGCCTTGTTTGTAACCCTTCAGATTCTAACATAGTCGTCTTCCCCTTGCATGCCTTGTATAGAAGAATGGTGCTTTAATTATAAAACATGCGACATCAGAGAGATGGAATAGGTACTGAAGAATAGAAAGGCATGACATATTGACATGTATTCCTTCCATCCGGAAAAAATGGATGGGTCTAGGCGTATTTCAGTTCTAGATACATCCTTTTTTTATCCATTTCGGCAACATGTAATCCAGACGGAGGGAGTATGGTGTAAGAGCTAGGGATACGACAGGACAACACAGCAAAAAAAACACTAGTTGAATGTAAAACTATATGCTAGCGGAATACGTACAGAAATAACTAAGGCAACATACACGTGTCTGATTGGGAAAATAAGATGGCATTGCAACAGACCACTAGAACAACACTTCAATGTAAAAAACATGGTATGGCAGACAGATGAAGTACATACTGATGAATAACAATGCATAAGATATTAAGAAGCATGATGTCCAAATTAATCAGATGGCATTGCGATAGAGTAGAATGACAGTACTTGAATTTGAAAACATGTTATCATGAATGGAATAGGTACTGAAAAACAGGAAGGCATGACATATTTACATGCATGATCAGCATGCTAAGCACATGGCATTACAACAGAGTAGATACACTCCAGGACATTATATGCATGTTGTACCCATATAACAGGCCAAGTTAGAGCAAGGACCTTATGGGTGAAGAGGATTCATCATCTTTCTGCAAGTCTTCTGAAGAACTGCCTTTACATGTTCCACCATATTGGGTATCATTGACATCAAGTTTATTGGCCTTTACATTGCTCCGTGAGGTTCTTGTGGATATATCAGTGTGTGCAATTATATCTGACATGCATGGAAGACAACTAGTAGTTAGATTTATGTAATGAGTGCCTGTAGGAGAGGACATAAATAGTAGGGCTGGGGTTAACTAGCAGCAACAGATCTCATAGACTAAAGGGAGAACACAGATGAAAGCTACAGAATATGTATCGGTTGTACTCGAGATTAACTAGATGGCACACAAAAGTATTAAAGAACAACATAGGAATACTAGAAGTGGTATAATACTATAATCACCAGCCTGTGGGATAGCATTGGCGGATGGATGATAACTATGGAACAACGTTACCTAAAGAACAATTATCTTAGCTGAACTATGGAACAGCGTGAACTCCTGAACAAGAACCGTAAGAGATCAGCATGAATATACAGTGAAATGTGATGATCTATTTTCCATGCTTAGATGAATAACAAAGCCATAAATGTTGCACACAAGTAAGATGAGGGTACAACCTATGTGGCTGCCATCCATAGGAGTGAGCATCATGTGCTGACTTGTCGATGGCCCTGCAGTTGTTGTGGCTGTCCATGTCGGGCACGCGTATTCGATGCAGGGAGTTGTTGAGTGGGGACTATAGCTCCCTTCTGGTGTATACTTCCCTTGTTGGAGCAGCTGCGATGAGTCGGAAGACGGTGTGTCTGAAGATGCAGATAACGCATAATGTTAAGAACGACATATCTCTTTGATCTGAAGAAATACACTAAGAGATCAACAGCAAGGTACGAGAGTGGTCACACGTCTGTTGACTGAAGACTAAATTGGGGTCACACAATTTTATTTTATTTTTGTACTGTCCGATCTACGCTGAATGGCTTGATGGCCGTCTTGTGCCTCCCGGCTGACACTATTCGGAATCTTCCCCGAAGAGCCAGTGACCAATGGCAGAGCAGCCTGCCTCCGCCGTCTGTGGCCCCGGCTGTCACGCCCAAGATGCGACCCTATCCTAAAGGAACTCGAAGGTCCCACCAAGAATAGAAGCGCATCTTGAAGACGCTTTTGCAATGTGGATATCATTACATCAACATTACATAATAGTGGGGATACATCCAATACATACAATGTCACATCAATACAACAATACAACATACAAGAACAACATCCGACTACGGATGAATCATAAACAGAAACTCAAACAATATCCACCCTGCTAGCCCAGGCTGCTGACCTGGAACCTATCCCCTGATCGAAGAAGCAGAAGAAGAAACTCCAAAACAAGCAACATCGCTCTCGCGTCATGATCATCGCATAACCTGTACCTGCAACTGTTGGTGTAGTAATCTGTGAGCCATGAGGACTCAGCAATCCCATAACCATGGGTATCAAGACTAGCAAAGCTTAATGGGTAAGAAAGGGGAAATGTGGTGAGGTTGCAGCAGCGACTAAGCATATATGGTGGCTAACATACGCAAATGAGAGCGAGAAGAGAAGCATAAGGAACGGTTGTGAAGCTAGCAATGATCAAGAGGTGATCCTGAACTCCTACTTACGTCAAACATAACCCAGAAACCGTGTTCACTTCCCGGACTCCGCCGAGAAGAGACCATCACGGCTACACACACGGTTGATGCATTTTAATTCGGATCTGGTGTCAAGTTATCTACAACCGGACATTAACAAATTCCCATCTGCCACATAACCGCGGGCACGGCTCTCGAAAGTTTATACCCTACAGGGGTGTCCCAACTTAGCCCATGATAAGCTCTCGCGATCAACGAAGGATATTCCTTCTCCCCGGGAAGACCCGATCAGTCTCGGAATCCCGGCTACAAGACATTTCGACAGTAATAAAACAAGACCAGCAAGACCTCCCGGCGTGCCGACATCCTGATAGTAGCCGCGCGTATCTCGTCTCAGGCCACGACCGGATGAGCAGTACGTACAACTAGAACCAGCCCTCAAGTTTCCCCGAGGTGGCGCTGCAAGTGGCTCTAGTTTGGACCAACACTTAGACAAGCATTGGCCCGGGGGGCTAAAATAAAGATGACCCTTAGGATGCGTGACTCCCAAGGGAAAAAGGTAATAGGTGAGGCAAATGGTAAAACCAATGTTGGGCCTTGCTGGAGGAGTCTTATTCAAAGCGAACTGTTAGGGGGGTCCCATAAATCACCCGACCGCGTTAGGAACGCAAAATCCGGGAACATAACACCGGTATGACGGAAACTAGGGCGGCAAGAGTGGAACAAAACACCAGGCATAAGGCCGAGCCTTCCACCCTTTACCAAATATATAGATGCATTAATAATATAAGAGATACTGTGATATCCCAACATAACCCTGTCCACCATGGAGCAATCTTCAACTTCACTTGCAACTAACAACGCTACAAGAGGGGCTGAGAAAAGCGGTAACATAGCCAAACAACGGTTTGCTAGGAAGGGTGTCAAAGGTTAGAGGTTCATGGCACTTTGGAAGGCTTGAAGAGCAAATGATAGGTAGCGCAGCAAAGCGATAGAACGAAGCAACTAGCATAGCAATGATAGTAGTGAGATCCAGGGTAGCGGTCATCTTGCCTGAAATCCCGCAAGGAAGAAGAACGAGTCCATGAAGAAGACGAACGGGAGTAGTCGAATGAATCCTCACAATCGCAACATTACCGGAACTAAGAAGCAACACCGGAAAGAAACAAACAACATGGTAAACACACAAGAATAATCATGGCATGATGCACAAACAAGTATGATGCATGTCCGGTTTAATGAGGCATGGCATGGCAAAGTGCAACAAACAATACTACAAGTTAAGTGGAGCTCAATATGCAACGAGTTGCATATTGACAAAACACCACATTGACATATTTAGTTCAATCTCGTTTAAGCTACCAAACAATATTAAATGTTGTTAAACATGGCAAGAGGTGAGGCATAATATAAACTAACTATCTAGGCAAGTTTAAGTGAGGCCGGAAACAACAAACGATAATTCCGGAAAAATCCCGATGTTATTTAGCAATTTAATGCAACAACAATTTTAAACATTTAAATGTTGTTAACATGATTAGGATGACATAATCAAGGTTTATGCAATTATTATGAAAATGTTGACATGAGTATGCAATGAAGCATTTGGTCACCATGGCGGAACAAAAGGGGTGCCACGGCAACGATAACGAAAATGGTGCCACGGCAACATTCCGGTGATCCGACAACTCATCGAGATGTCGATGCAAAAGAAAGTGTGGGTGAGCGTGTCATGCAAAAGGATGGTGGGGTGATCCCGATTACTGGGTGTCCCACATGTCAGTGGCATGGAAACAAGGAACGCGCAAGCGACAACTCGGACACGATGCAAACGGTGCATCTCATTCAACACATGCATTCATTCACGGGCGTCGTCTCGGGGTTATACCTTCGAAGCGGTTCGGGTTCGGTACGATGTAGAGGAAGTAGTCGTTCACGGGTCGTCGTGGGAAGTAGTTGTTCACGTGGCGACGATAGTGGAAGTAGTCGTTCTCGTGATGGTAGTGGAAGTAGTGGTACACGGCGACGGTAGTTGTACACGGTTGTAGACGTTCCAAGGTACTTGACGCATCAACAGGTGTATTCGTACATGGTGTCCTCGGGGCATCGACTGTAGTCGTGGTACTTGGTAAGCATCAACTATTGACCAACAGCGTACAGGAGGCAGAGAGATCTCTTGCGATCTTCCTGTCAACGAAGAAGGCCGGTCAGCCTCAGTCTTGCGGGCTGCAAGGGAAGGAGCAGGGGCTCGCTGGGCCTCGGCGCCGTTGCAGGGACTCCGGCTGGCAGGACTTGGCGGCAGCAGCAGGTCGAGGAGGGGTCGCTGGGGCTGGACGGCACGAGGACGACGCCGACGAGCTCCACGGCCACGGCGGATGGCAGAACTGGACGGATTCAAGGGCAGGGAGACGGCTTGGCGACGCGGGACTTGAGGCGCAGGAGGATGATGGCTGCGGGCACGGGTGCTCGAGGAGCTCCTCTCCTCGGGCGCTCGGGCGACGGGGACGCCATGGAGACCAGGCGCAAGGTGGAGGGAGAAGCTCCGTCAGTGGCGGGGTACGAGGTGAGGACGAGGAAGCCGAGGGGATGCGTCGTGCACGGGGTGGCCCTCCTGGTGGTCGCCAACGGCGGCGGGTGGCGACGGGGCTCCGGCCTGGTGGTGAGACAGATGCGGGCGAGCGGAGGTGTAGCGACGGAAGGAGGCGGTGGCGGACGCGGGCAGCAGCTCCTGGAGGCTGGCGGCACTGGGGAATCGGGCGCGGGGGCTCCTCCTCTGCGTGCGTGGGAGGACGAGAGGGAGAGGGTGAGAGGAAGAGATGGGATCGGGAGAACGAGCAAGAGGCGGAGGCAGAGGGAGAGATCGACAGGAGGGGTCGGCTTAGGGTTACGGGGGGAGTGGGCCTCACGGGGATTGGTGGGCCCACCTGGCCTAGTGGCACGAGGTTGAGGGCTTCTTCTCTCCCTTCTTCAAATCTCTTCCAAAAACAGAAAAGCAAAGAAAGAAAGGGAGAGAAAAGAAATGAGTGGGCAAGAATTTGGGCATGGGGATAATTTGCCGGACTCGCAAAAATGCGCTTGTTCCAAGAAAAATGGTGTGGACAAGATTGCAGGAATTAAATTCAAAGTCATTTGAATTTAATTCAAATGGTTTGAACAAGGGCTAGGATTTAGAAGTGTTCAAAAATGTTGAGATTTTTGGTGGAGCTCCGGAAAATGATGAAAGAAATTATGGGCAAGGTTGGAGACCAAGAATTGAGATCACAATGGCATGGGATATTTTGCAAGTGGGTTATGGTTAATTCCAAATAAATGGAATAATTTTGTTATAGCTCCCTAATAATATTGAGAGGCTTTAAATATGTTTTAAAGAGAAATCACCATGTGAATATCCCTCGATTTAAATAGATCAACGATCTATGCAATTTATTTAGGTGAGTTTAAAAAATTAAATGACATGCTGGCATGATGACATGATGCAATGCAAGAGATGGCATGATGAATGCACAAACAGAACAAATCACACGATAAAACTCGAAATAGCTGGAAGTCTTCTGGAGCATCGGTCTCGGGGCGTTACAACACTCCACCACTACAAGAGGATCTCGTCCCGAGATCTAGGATGGCACCAAAGAGAAACGGAAGAGGTAGAGAAGAGGTAAAACTAAGTTGCTTCTTTGACGAACGAGTGAAACCTCGCACCTTGAGAGGTTGAGCAATTTAAAAGAAAGAGTACAATAGAGATGAACGAGATTGCAAACAATCCGTTAGAAAAGAGGAACAAGCAACATTACGAGGACTTGAAGGTTGCAAAGACATGAATCAAGAGTTTAATGGACAAGATAGAATTCGAAACCACTCCGGTTAAAACAAGATGAGAGAGGAAGAATTTGGGCAGCACTCCGGTAGAAAAGAGAAGAAAACTTGATGAGATGAAAAGATATTGAAGAGATGATACAACACTCCGGTTAAATGGATAAGCAAGAAAAGAACATGATCCTCACAAAACGAGGTGATGGGTGAAGAGCACAACATCACAATGCCTCCGTAACGAAAGAATTGAAGTTAGACCGTTGGGATAAAGGGACGGAGAAGAAAATGACAACTTTTGCCACAAGTGAACTTGGAAAGCATCCTTGCAAAGAAGAATCGAACGGAGTTGTTGGAAAATCAACAACGAGAAGCACAAGCTTGTTGTGTGCTTATGGAAAACATCTCGAGACTATGAGGTGACAACCGGCCACTAATGGAAACCATTGATTAGAATGAGAGCACCAAAGAGATGAAAAAACTTCTTCACCGAGATGATAGAGAGATAACTTGGATCATTGATAAGCACCACAATGGCAACAGTCCGTAGGGAAGGCTTTAGGTGAAATATAACCCAAGATAACTCCAATGAAGAGATTGATGGATTTAAAATACCTCATTCTTAACAACATGTGAATCACGAAACATGAATGGAAATTATCAAGAATGACATATCACCATCTCAAGAGATAAGATAGAAAGAATTGCACTTTGGAATGCAAGATGAAGAATACTTGAGCTCCTCAAAACAAAACATGTGTTAAGCACCATGTTTAATTTTGAGTATAGCTTGGCGGGTCATAACTTCAAGAGAAATCTTGAAGAACAATTCAAGATTGATAGGAATCCTTGACGAACCATCATGTATAGCCTCCATGAAGAAATCCAGTAATAAAAGGATGATAAAAAGAAAGAGAAGTTGAAAACACAAGGTGAAGCCTTGCAATGATTTAGGTGGAGCTTCACGACAATATAACCGAGAAAACTTGGAACTCCGAAAAAGAAAAGATGAAACACTAGAGCCGAGAATTACTTCATCATGAACAATCTCCGGAAGGAAAGAATTGAATCACCTCGAGGAAATAAGAATAAGATTTATTGTATGCTTATCCTTCATCAAATTAAATTGATGACAAGCAATGGATTTTGCATATTACTTATTCTCGTAGAAAGGATTAAGAGAGATATAGCGCAAATTTGAGAAGGTATTGATGGAACCACCGGTGGGATTAAAAAGAACGAATGAATTGATATGATAACGAAGGAAGTGAAATCTTGAACGAACCACCATAAGAATTGAAAATGAAAGAAGCAAAGGCACAATTAGTTGGGAAGAATTGGAAAATGAATGAAGATACTTGAAGGGATTTAGATACCTGATAACGAAGAGATCATGAACTGATTAGAAGGTATTTGAATGATGCACCGGTAAGATTTAGAGAACGATAGCTATATGCTGAGAATGAAGAATTATGACATGATGGCCTTCGAAGGAAAGAAATGGAAACAACTCATGAAATACTTTGGATGGGTGAAAAGAATTGTCACAATCAAAAACAATTATGAGGATGGCATGAAGCTAGAACCATGAATATTCAAGAGAATGGACCGAGATTTAAGAGGAATCCTTCTTCGGTCTTCAAAACCCGATAATGACGACGAGAAACACCACCATGAATTGTTGAGATACTCCGGGAGAAAGAAAAAAAACAAAGAGGTTGAGCCAACAATGAAAATAATTTGAAAACAATCTTGGAGAAGGCATGTGACTGATGGAATCCATTCTTACGTCACACTTGAAAAGAATTTAAGAATAACTCCGGAATAATTAGAAGAGTCAGGTAAGATCCTGGGAAAATACCTGTGGGTTAGGGCCCACTCAAAAGAAAACACCGTTGAAAATGATTTAAAGAGAGATTGCACCGGTTGAATTAAATGGCTTGAATGAGATAACAATCTCCAAATAGCTTGAACGGATTGAGAATGGAAACACAAGTCTTGTGAGATATCTTCGGCACTCCAGAACAAATGAATAGGAAGAGGTGAATGATTAAGAGGTGCATCATCATGAGAAAGCATTAGAAACGAGGAAAGGAATATGATGAATATAGAAAGCTTGAATTGGAATCACCGGAGAAGAAACAACAATGAAGGATGATGAATTTGAAACTGTTGAGCATCTTCATGGGAAATCACCGGATAAGAACATTGAAAGAAAAGAATGAAGAGACTTCACATGAATAAATGGATACTTGATTAAAATAAATGAGTCCTTGAAGAAAAGGGTGGGAGGGCGGGAAAACAAAGACAACTTGTGACGGATGAAACAAACACCGTTGAGAAAACTTAGAATTGATCTTGCGGATGGGGAGAATGATGGGATCATCTCGAAGAGAAGCGCACCGGTTGGAAATGAATTAACATGACAACCTCAATGATCAAAAAGGATTAGTATTCACATAGCAATATGAGAACACCGTTTAGGAAAGGTATGGATTCAACATTTGACTTTGAAGCAACTCGAATACCATAAATAAAACAAAACAAAGGATTGGCTTGCGGAATAAGCCGGAACAAATACATATGATAGAGATTTACCCAATCCCATATCATGCATCTGTCGGAAAGATATTCTAGGAGCTACTTGAATTCCCACCTATAAACTCCCGAAACTTTCTGGTTATGCAATCTGGTGTTGGGGATACAAGGGAAGCAATATATCTCACCCAAACTAACAATCCCTACATCCAGTTGTATCCATCCGTCAACACATAACCAAGAAAACTTCGGAAATCGTGTACCTCAACCTTCGAAAAGCATCCGTTATACAAGTTATGGCAATACTCCCGAACTCACCTCAATACAGGGTTATCGGGGTTATCTCACCAACAACTGTACAAAAGAGATTTTCAATGTCGGCAAAACTCAGGTATTCCAGAACTGCAACGATAAAATTATGACGACAACACCTCGGAGCTCAACTCCCCGGGACACTGCCACAACCCCTAAGTGTCAGGAGGCACCAAGAACAATGTTCTCGTCATAAGAATATCAGAACGATCCCAAGATACCCGCGTGATCCTAAAATTTTTTTTAGTGAAATTTGAGGAGAGGAAAGACAAAACATCTACGTCAGGAGTCCTCACCAGAGCGACAAAGGGGGCTGAGGAGTAAAAAGAATCCTACTCTCCGATATATATAATCCTAAGACTCAAAATAGTTTTCTTCTAGACTCAACAACGGCCAACAAACAAGGGGGCTCCTATGGTCGGTCGAGGCTCTGGTACCAACTTGTCACGCCCAAGATGCGACCCTATCCTAAAGGAACTCGAAGGTCCCACCAAGAATAGAAGCGCATCTTGAAGACGCTTTTGCAAGGTGGATATCATTACATCACATTACATAATAGTGGGGATACATCCAATACATACAATGTCACATCAATACAACAATACAACATACAAGAACAACATCCGACTACGGATGAATCATAAACAGAAACTCAAACAATATCCACCCTGCTAGCCCAAGCTGCCGACCTGGAACCTATCCCCTGATCGAAGAAGCAGAAGAAGAAACTCCAAAACAAGCAACATCGCTCTCGCGTCATGATCATCGCATAACCTGTACCTGCAACTGTTGGTGTAGTAATCTGTGAGCCACGAGGACTCAGCAATCCCATAACCATGGGTATCAAGACTAGCAAAGCTTAATGGGTAAGAAAGGGGAAATGTGGTGAGGTTGCAGCAGCGACTAAGCATATATGGTGGCTAACATACGCAAATGAGAGCGAGAAGAGAAGCATAAGGAACGGTCGTGAAGCTAGCAATGATCAAGAGGTGATCCTGAACTCCTACTTACGTCAAACATAACCCAGAAACCGTGTTCACTTCCCGGACTCCACCGAGAAGAGACCATCATGGCTACACACATGGTTGATGCATTTTAATTCGGATCTGGTGTCAAGTTATCTACAACCGGACATTAACAAATTCCCATCTGCCACATAACCGCGGGCACGGCTCTCGAAAGTTTATACCCTGCAGGGGTGTCCCAACTTAGCCCATGATAAGCTCTCGCGATCAATGAAGGATATTCCTTCTCCCCGGGAAGACCCGATCAGTCTCGGAATCCCGGCTACAAGACATTTCGACAGTAATAAAACAAGACCAGCAAGACCTCCCGGCGTGCCGACATCCTGATAGTAGCCGCGCGTATCTCGTCTCAGGCCACGACCGGATGAGCAGTACGTACAACTAGAACCAGCCCTCAAGTTTCCCCGAGGTGGCGCTGCAAGTGGCTCTAGTTTGGACCAACACTTATACAAGCATTGGCCCGGGGGGGCTAAAATAAAGATGACCCTTAGGATGCGCGACTCCCAAGGAAAAAGTTAATAGGTGAGGCAAATGGTAAAACCAATGTTGGGCCTTGCTGGAGGAGTCTTATTCAAAGCGAACTGTCAGGGGGGTCCCATAAATCACCTGACCGCGTTAGGAACGCAAAATCCGGGAACATAACATCGGTATGACGGAAACTAGGGCGGCAAGAGTGGAACAAAACACCAGGCATAAGGCTGAGCCTTCCACCCTTTACCAAATATATAGATGCATTAATAATATAAGAGATATTGTGATATCCCAACATAACCCTGTCCACCATGGAGCAATCTTCAACTTCACCTGCAACTAACAACGCTATAAGAGGGGCTGAGCAAAGCGGTAACATAGCCAAACAACGGTTTGCTAGGAAGGGTGTCAAAGGTTAGAGGTTCATGGCAATTTGGAAGGCTTGAAGAGCAAATGATAGGTAGCGCATCAAAGCGATAGAACGAAGGAACTAGCATAGCAATGATAGTAGTGAGATCCAGGGTAGCGGTCATCTTGCCTGAAATCCCGCAAGGAAGAAGAACGAGTCCATGAAGAAGACGAACGGGAGTAGTCGAATGAATCCTCACAATCGCAACATTACCGGAACTAAGAAGCAACACCGGAAAGAAACAAACAACATGGTAAACACACAAGAATAATCATGGCATGATGCACAAACAAGTATGATGCATGTCCGGTTTAATGAGGCATGGCATGGCAAAGTGCAACAAACAATACTACAAGTTAAGTGGAGCTCAATATGCAACGAGTTGCATATTGACAAAACACCACATTGACATATTTAGTTCAATCTCATTTAAGCTACCAAACAATATTAAATGTTGTTAAACATGGCAAGAGGTGAGGCATAATATAAACTAACTATCTAGGCAAGTTTAAGTGAGGCCGGAAACAACAAACAATAATTCCGGAAAAATCCCGGTGTTGTTTTGCAATTTAATGCAACAACAATTTTAAACATTTAAATGTTGTTAACATGATGTGGATGACATAATCAAGGTTTATGCAATTATTATGAAAATGTTGACATGAGTATGCAATGAAGCATTTGGTCACCATGGCGGAACAAAAGGGGTGCCACGGCAACGATAACGAAAATGGTGCCACGGCAACATTCCGGTGATCCGACAACTCATCGAGATGTCCATGCAAAAGAAAGTGTGGGTGAGCGTGTCATGCAAAAGGATGGTGGGGTGATCCCGATTACCGGGTGTCCCACATGTCGGTGGCATGGAAACAAGGAACGCGCAAGCAACAACTCGGACATGGTGCAAATGGTGCATCTCATTCAACACATGCATTCATTCACGGGCGTCGTCTCGGGGTTATACCTTCGAAGCGGTTCGGGTTCGGTACGATGTAGAGGAAGTAGTCGTTCACGGGTCGTCGTGGGAAGTAGTTGTTCACGTGGCGACGGTAGTGGAAGTAGTCGTTCTCGTGATGGTAGTGGAAGTAGTGGTACACGGCGACGGTAGTTGTACACGGTTGTAGACGTTCCAAGGTACTTGACGCATCAACAGGTGTATTCGTACATGGTGTCCTCGGGGCATCGACTGTAGTCGTGGTACTTGGCGAGCATCAACTATTGACCAACAGCGTATAGGAGGCAGAGAGATCTCTTGCGATCTTCTGGTCAACGAAGAAGGCCGGTCAGCCTCAGTCTTGCGGGCAGCAAGGGAAGGAGCAGGGGCTCGCTGGGCCTCGGCGCCGTTGCAGGGACTCTGGCTGGCAGGACTTGGCGGCAGCAGCAGGTCCAGGAGGGGTCGCTGGGGCTGGACGGCACGAGGACGACACCGACGAGCTCCACGGCCACGGCAGACGGCAGAACTGGACGGATTCAAGGGCAGGGAGACGGCTTGGCGACGCGGGACTTGAGGCGCAGGAGGATGATGGCTGTGGGCACGGATGCTCGAGGAGCTCCTCTCCTCGGGCGCTCGGGCGACGGGGACGCCATGAAGACCAGGCGCGAGGTGGAGGGAGCAGCTCCGTCGGTGGCGGGGTACGAGGCGAGGACGAGGAAGCCGAGGGGAGGCGTCGCGCACGGGGTGGCCCTCCTGGTGGTCGCCAACGGCGGCGGGTGGCGACGGGGCTCCGGCCTGGTGGTGAGACAGATGCGGGCGAGCGGAGGTGTAGCGATGGAAGGAGGCGGTGGCGGACGCGGGCGGCAGCTCCTGGAGGCTGGCGGCGCTGGGGAATCGGGCGCGGGGGCTCCTCCTCTGCGTGCGTGGGAGGACGAGAGGGAGAGGGTGAGAGGAAGAGATGGGATCGGGAGAACGAGCAGGAGGCGGAGGCAGAGGGAGAGATCGATAGGAGGGGTCGGCCTAGGGTTACGGGGGGAGTGGGCCTCACGGGGATTGGTGGGCCCACCTGGCCTAGTGGCACGAGGTTGAGGGCTTCTTCTCTCCCTTCTTCAAATCTCTTCCAAAAACAGAAAAGCAAAGAAAGAAAGGGAGAGAAAAGAAATGAGTGGGCAAGAATTTGGGCATGGGGATAATTTTCCCGGACTCGCAAAAATGCGCTTGTTCCAAGAAAAATGGTGTGGACAAGATTGCAGGAATTAAATTCAAAGTCATTTGAATTTAATTCAAATGGTTTGAACAAGGGCTAGGATTTAGAAGTGTTCAAAAATGTTGAGATTTTTGGTGGAGCTCCGGAAAATGATGAAAGAAATTATGGGCAAGGTTGGAGACCAAGAATTGAGATCACAATGGCATGGGATATTTTGCAAGTGGGTTATGGTTAATTCCAAATAAATGGAATAATTTTATTATAGCTCCCTAATAATATTGAGAGGCTTTAAATATGTTTTAAAGAGAAATCACCATGTGAATATCCCTCGATTTAAATAGATCTACGATCTATGCAATTTATTTAGGTGAGTTTAAAAAATTAAATGACATGCTGGCATGATAACATGATGCAATGCAAGAGATGGCATGATGAATGCACAAAAAGAACAAATCACACGATAAAACTCGAAATAGCTGGAAGTCTTCTGGAGCATCGGTCTCGGGGCGTTACACCGGCCAAAACCCCGCTCCCCGCCCCACCGCACTGCCGTAGTTGCGCCGCCCCCGAGCCAATCCACAAAGACTCCCCGTCATCCAGATCCGGCGGTGGCAGTACCTTCAACCCACGCAACTCAAAAGATAGCCATCTAAGCGCTGGTTCCACAGCGAACTTGCGGCCCCGCACCCTTACGTTAGACACCAGCCAACTGGCAGCCTAGGAGCTCTGCCGCCTCGAGGGGTGCTGCTTCCCATTGGGAATCGATTGGCCCAGAATAAAAATTAAGACAACTGACGCCTAAATAAAGTGATTTGAGATGAGGGTGCGACCTATCTGACGACATGGTGAAGTAGGCAAGTCCAGCTGCCGAGTCGGTGAGGCCGGCGCGGTTGCGGTGGCGACCGGCGGCAGGGAAGAGCGATGTCGCGACGGTCGACGGCTACGCGGAAGCAGCGCCAGGACTCTCGATGGATCCAAAGTTGGAGCTACTCCGGCGTCGTGAACAACGGCGGGGGTGAATTGGCTCTGGTATGGTTCATGCGGCCGTTGTCGAGGCAGCACCAGCAGCACGGAGTAAGAGGCACACGGCCCAGTGCACAATGGCAATTGGACATCTTCTCCGGCATTAGGGAGGAGGAAAGCTGTGAAATTGGTGCGGTGGGGGGCGCCATGGAGGCGGGGCTGAGGTTTCGCGGCTCGGGAGAAGGGAGCTTCCCGGGGAGAAGGTGATTTGGTGCCCACGAGGTATGAATGGGGGCGGGTGGGGGGGAACTGGGAGGGGAGTGGAACCATGTCTTACGGACGCATTTGTCTGAAATGTGAGTGGGAGTTACAGTTCTACCCTTGCCTATAGGCTTCTCGGCTTGGGTCTGTGTACTGAGGGTCGGGGATAGTAGAGTAACTTTGCTTCTCCCCAAATAGTGGGCGGGAGCGATTTCGGGCGAGGAGGGCATGTTTTGAGTTATAGTGGGCGTGAGCGATTTCGGGCGAGGAGGGCGTGTTTTGAAATAGTGGGCGCGAGCGATTTCGGGCGAGGAGAGCGTGTTTTGCCGACCATGGTTTATGAATTATTCGGCACATGTCATTTCGGCCGAGGAGAAGGCGCGCTTGGATGAAGTTACGAACCTACCCTCGATGTACAACGGGCCAATTGATGCGTGTCCCACATAGGACGGTAATTTCGCGTCTCCCATTTATTTGCTCGGGCGAATTCCACCAAGCAGAGAGGATGTTTAACGGTTCGTTCAAATTTTGGGAGAACGAGCATCCACGTCTACCTTACCAAGTCGATTCGAATCAAATTTTGAAATATTAGCTTGTCACTTCTTTTATAGATGGAGAGATGATGCTCGGGAGTAATGTGTTTTTACATGCTCGTTGCTAGCAATTTACTATATGACAAATAGTTGACCCACTCAAAAACGCGAATCAAACCCAAAATGAAATATCTCGATTGAATGAAATAGCTCGTTCAGTAGGTCAAAATAGTGAACTAAATCCAAAATTGAACACCTCAATCGAGTAGCATGCTGTACAGTATTATAGTACACCATGAACATGTTGAAAGTCAAATTAATGAACTTGTTTGATATAAGCATATATCCGTTCATGTGTGGATTGCAGACAACATGTTCTCCAATTTAAATATTTGAATGCAAGTTTATATCGAAACATGGTTTATATCAGTCTTTGATGCATAAAACGTGACCTCCCCCTCTCCCGCACTCCTGTTCTCTCTCTCTCTCTCTCTCTCTCTCTCTCTCTCTCTCTCTCTCTCCGACAATCTTCAATTCTGTCGCACGCATCCGACACAAAAACCTTGTTGGTCCCTCTCCCTTTCTCTCCATCTCTCTCTCTCTCTCTCTCTCTCTCTCTCTCTCTCTTTGTGTGTGTGTGGGGGGGGGGGGTCTTTCTAGTTCGCATGCATATATACACCATATATTGGTCTGTCTCGCACACTATGTATGATACTCTAGCTAGCCCAAGCTAGATATCTTGGGTGCACTCATCGTACACACACAAATTCCTTGGCTCTTTACCCGTAACTCTCTCACGCACCACTATGTTGTCTCGGATCTATTCCCCCCCTCTCTCAAACTCTCCATCCACCTGGGTCACACATACACATGCATATCTCACTCGCACTCAATAGGCCCATCTAAAACTCTATCTCTCTCCCTCGTTCTCTCTCCATCCCACACGCGCACACACACACACACACACAATCTCATGCCCAGCTAGCCAAGTATGATGGTCTCTCACTCAATTGTACGCACATACAGTCCCCCCTATATGTACATGACTAGCTAATCTTAGTCTCCATCACAAACAAGTGCATGGTCTATCTCAATTTCTCTTGGGGCATCTTTCTATCGCACACGCACTCCCTTGATCTCCCACCCATATAGTCCCCTCACGATCTCGAGGGGATCTCTCAATCACAAACACACCCTCTCTCCCTCCCCATGCGTCCATGCCATCCATGTGTCCCTCTCGACCTTTTTTCCTTGTTGGCCAGACCTCTACTGGACAAGTGCTACAGGGGTGTCTCTCTCCGTTGCAAACAATCACACACTAGCTATCTTCGTGTATCTCCTCGCCTCGCTTTTCCATCTTGGAGATGCATGCGTGATATGTTCGCATAAGAAACGAAAACTCTCTCTCTCTCTCTCTCTCTCCGACAATCTTCAATTCTGTCGCACACATCCGACACAAAAATCTTGTTGGTCCCTCTCCCTTTCTTTCCATCTCTCTCTCTCTCTCTCTCTCTCTCTCTTTGTGTGTGTGTGTGGGGGGTCTTTCTAGTTCGCATGCATATATACACCATCTGTTGGTCTGTCTCGCACACTATGTATGATACTCTAGCTAGCCCAAGCTAGATATCTTGGGTGCACTCATCGTACACACACAAATTCCTTGGCTCTTTACCCGTAACTCTCTCACGCACCACTATGTCGTCTCGGAGCTATTCCCCCCTCTCTCAAACTCTCCATCCACCTGGGTCACACATACACATGCATATCTCACTCGCACTCGATAGGCCCATCTAAAACTCTATCTCTCTCCCTCGTTCTCTCTCCATCTCACACGCACACACACACACACACACAATCTCATGCCCAGCTAGCCAAGTATGATGGTCTCTCACTCAATTGTAGGCACACACAGTCCCCCCTATATGTATATGACTAGCTAATCTTAGTCTCCATCACAAACAAGTGCATGGTCTATCTCGATTTCTCTCGGGGCATCTTTCTATCGCGCACACACTCCCTTAATCTCCCACCCATATAGTCCCCTCACGATCTCGAGGGGATCTCTCTATCACAAACACACCCTCTCTCCCTCCCCATGCGTGCCATCCATGTGTCCCTCTCGACCTTTTTTCCTTGTTGGCCAGACCTCTATTGGACAAGTGCTACAGGGGTGTATCTCTTCGTTGCAAACAATCACACACTAGCTATCTTCGTGTATCTCCTCGCCTCGCTTTTCCATCTCAGAGATGCATGCGTGATATGTTCGCATAAGAAACGAAAAAACACACACTCTCTCTAATTTATCATTTGTTTTCACTTTCTTTTTCACACACATACTCTTTTTGCACACTTACTCATTCTCCTTCACACGCACTTGATCTGTCTCGACTAAGGCACTCTCCTCCGTCCATAGCATATAGATTTATTGAAAAGTCAAACATCACAAAGTTTGACCATGTACGTGGAGAAAAAGAATTACATCTAGTACGGCAAACATATACCATTAGATTCAGCATGAGATGTAGTTTTGTATGATGTATCTTTGGTATTGTAGATATAAATAACATTTGCGTAAACCTGATCAAAGTTTCCAAAGTTTGACTTCTAAAAAATTTACATGCACTGCATTATCGAGCGGATGGAATATCTCTTTCCCCCTCTCGGCTATCTGACGCACCACTCAGCCTTATCGGGGCTCCTCAATCTTTCTCAAACTTTATTGGTCAGTTTGGTACGTGACCTGACCCTCATGCCTTGATGGACGGTACTGCCTGGTGTGGACGTGAGATGTAAAATATTTCTTCCTGTCCAAGCTTGTGTGGTGCTGAAGCGTTTGGTTCATGTCTGGGCCAGGCAAAGCATCAACGTCCCATCAATCAATCCATGCATCAATTATTTAATGATAATATCCATCCATGTTGCTGTTAGCCTCGTGGCCGCACGACCAGGCACGACCAGGCGTTCAAAATCGGTCGCTTGGGCCAGGCTACTTGCAGTGTCTGGAGTTCAGCCAGGCTAATTAAAGTGCAAGGGAACCCAGCCAAGGCGGGCTTTCTTTTTCATAGGGTAGCAACCAAACAAGCGTGCATGAAATCCAGCCACAACCCCAGGCCATGCAAAAGATGCTCAGGATGCAAGCCAAACTGGCCTTATATCTTCCTGGTTCACACATACACATGTCTCGCTCGCGCTATACATATAGACCCATCCAACACTCTCCGCCCTTGTTCTCTCTCCATGTGACACGCACCCCCCCTAAGTACCATAATCCCTCACTCAATCATAGGCTCTGTTTGGATCCATGGGTTAGAGTTAGTTTGGGTTAGTTTGGAGTCAACTAACCCAAAAAGATCCAAATAGGAGGGTTAGATTGGGTTAGATGAATCTAACCCATCCAAAAAAACTAACCCATCCAACAGGTGCTTATTTGGGTTAGTTCTTCTCGGGACCACTTTTTTCTCTCGCTCTCCCCGCAGCAGATCCCTCCCCACTTCCTCGAAGCTTCTCGTCCTCTCCCTCCCTCCCTCCCTCTCGCACCGCCCGTTGATACGTCTCCAACGTATCTATAATTTTTGATTGTTCCATGCTATTATATTACCCCTTTTGGATGTTTATGGGCTTTATTTTACACATTTATGTCATTTTTGGGACTAACCTACTAACCGGAGGCCCAGCCCATATTGTTGTTTTTTTGCCTATTTCAGTATTTCGAAGAAAAGGAATATCAAACGGAGTCCAAACGGAATGAAACCTTCGAGAGCGTGATTTTTGGAACAAACGTGATCCAGAGAGCTTGGAGTGCAAGTCAAGAAGCTTCCGAGGGCCCCACGAGATAGGGGCCGCGCCCCCCCTGTAGGGCGCGCCCCCTGTCTCATGGGCCCCTCGGGCGGCCACCAACGTACTTCTTCCTCCTATATATACCTATGTACCCCAAAAACACCCAGGAGCACCACAAAACACAATTTCCACTGCCATATCCTTCTGTATCCGCGAGATCCCATCTTGGAGCCTTCGCCGGCACTCTGCCGGAGGGGGAATCAGCTACGGAGGGCCTATACATCAACATCCTTGCCCCTCCGATGAGTTGTGAGTAGTTTACCACAGACCTACAGGTCCATAGTTATTAGCTAGATGGCTTCTTCTCTCTTTTTGGATCTCAATACAATGTTCTCCCCCTCTCTTGTGGAGATCTATTTGATGTAAACTCTTTTTGCGATGTGTTTGTCGAGATCCAATGAATTGTGGGTTTATGATCAAGTTTATCTATGAATAATATTTGAATCTTCTCTGAATTCTTTTATGTATGATTGAATTATCTTT
Organism: Triticum timopheevii; assembly: GCA_963921465.1. NCBI lineage: Eukaryota > Viridiplantae > Streptophyta > Magnoliopsida > Poales > Poaceae > Triticum > Triticum timopheevii. The sequence continues at coordinate 109,140,772 of OY997268.1, forward strand.
GCAAGTCTCTTCGAATTATCAGTTTGGTTTGCCAAACTAGATTGGTCTTTCTTGCCATGGGAGAAGTGCTTAGCTTTGGGTTCAATCGTGCGGTGTTCTTACCCAGTGATAGAAAGGGTTGCAAGACACGTATTGTATTGTTGCCATCGAGGATAACAAGATGGGGTTTATATCATATTGCATGTGTTTATCCCTCTACACCATGTCATCTTGCTTAATGTGTTACTTTGTTCTTATGAACTTAATACTCTAGATGCAGGTAGGAGTCGGTCGATGTGTGGAGTAATAGTAGTAGATGCAGGCAGGAGTCGGTCTACTTGTTACGGACATGATGCCTAATACATGATCATGCCTCGATAATCTCATAACTATGCGCTTTTCTATCAATTGCTCGACAGTAATTTTCTCACCCACCGTAATACTTATGCTATCTTGAGAGAAGCCTCTAGTGAAACCTATGGCCCCCGGGTCTATCTCTTATAATATTTGCTTTCAATCTACTTTATTTGCATCTTTACTTTTTTGCATCTATATTATAAAATACCAAAAATATATTTATCTTATCATACTATCTTTATTAGATCTCACTTTCGCAAGTGGCCGTGAAGGGATTGACAACCCCTTTATTGCGTTGGTTGCGAGTTCTCAGTTTGTTTGTGTAGGTGTGTGGGACTTTTGAGGAGCCTCCTACTGGATTGATACCTTGGTTCTCAAAACTGAGGGAAATACTTACGCTACACTTTGCTGCATCACCCTCTCCTCTTCGAGGAAAACCAACACAAGCTCAAGACGTAGCAAGAAGGATTTCTGGCGCCATCGCCGGGGAGGTCTTCGCTCAAGTCAAGACATACCAAGTACCCATCACAAACCCATCTCCCTCGCATTTACATTATTTGCCATTTTCCTCTCATTTTCTCTCCCCCACTTCACCCTTGCCGTTTTATTCACCCTCTCTTTCCCAATCTCCTCCTCTCTTTTCGCTTGCCTTTTTATATTTGCTTGTGTGTTGGATTACTGGTTGCCATGGCGCAAGATAATACCAAATTGTGTGATTTCTCGAATACCAATAATAATGATTTCCTTAGTACTCCGATTGCTCCTCTTAATGATGTTGAGTCTTGTGAAATCAATACCGCTTTGCTGAATCTTGTTACGAAAGATCAATTTGCCGGCCTTCCTAGTGAAGATGCCGCTACTCATCTAAACAATTTTATTGATTTGTGTGATATGAAAAAGAAGAAAGATACGGATAACAATATTGTCAAATTGAAGTTATTTCCATTTTCTCTTAGAGATCGTGCTAAAGTTTGGTTTTCGTCTTTGCCTAAAAATAGTATTGATTCTTGGAACAAGTGCAAAGATGCTTTTATCTCTAAGTATTTTCCTCCCGCTAAGATCATGAATTTTAAACAACTTGATCATGAGCATGTTGCCCAATCTTGGGAAAGAATGAAATTGATGCTTCGCAATTGCCCTACTCATGGTTTAAATTTATGGATGATCATACAAAAATTTTATGCCGGTTTGAACTTTGCTTCTAGAAATCTATTAGATTCAGCTGCGGGAGGCACCTTTATGGAAATCGCGTTAGGAGATGCTACAAAATTGCTTGATAATATTATGGCTAATTATTCTCAATGGCACACTGAAAGATCTTCTAGTAAAAAAGTGCATGCTATAGAAGAAATTAATGTTTTGAGTGGAAAGATGGATAAACTTATGAAGATGTTTGCTACTAAAAATACTCCTCTTGATCCCAATGATATGCCTTTGTCTTCCTTGATTGAGAATAATAATGAATCTATGGATGTGAATTTTGTTGGTAGGAATAGTTTTGGAAATAACGCTTATAGAGGAAATTTTAATACTAGACCGTTCCCTAGTAATCCCTCTAATAATTATGGAAATTCCTACAATAATTCTTATGGTAATTTTAATAAGATGCCCTCTGATTTTGAGAATAGTGTGAAAGAATTTATGATTTCTCAAAAGAATTTTAATGCCTTGCTTGAAGAAAAATTGCTCAAAGTTGATGATTTGGCTAGGAACGTTGATAGACTTTCGCTTGATGTTAATTCTCTTAAACTTGGATCTTATTCTCCTAAGCATGATATCAATGAGTCTCTCAAAGTAATGAGAATTTCCATTGACGAGTGCAAGGAAAGAACCGCTAGATTGCGTGCTACTTGTGAATTTAGTGCCAAAGATGGCACTCGTTAGATCTATCTTTGTTTTTATGCCTAGCTAGGGGCGTTAAACGATTGCGCTAGTTGGGAGGCAACCCAATTTTTCTTTATGTTTTTTGTTTTTGCTCCTGTTTAGTAATAAATCTTGCATCTACCTTCTTGTTAGATGTGTTCTTATATTTTAATTAGTGTTTGTGCCAAGTAGAACCTATAGGATAACCTACGATGATAGTTGATTTGATTCTGCTGAAAAACAGAAACTTTGCGCGCACGAATATAATTTTGTTAAATCATAGGAAGGTTCTTTTGCGTTGATTCTTTTTGCTTATGTTCAATATACAAATTGTCCAGGACTTCCTATTTTGGTAGGAGTTTTAGAGTTCTAGAAGTTTGCGTTAGTTACAGATTGCTACAGACTGTTCTGTTTTTGACAGATTCTGTTTTCGTGTGTTGTTTGCTTATTTCAATGCATCTATGGCTAGTAATTCAGTCTATGAACAATAAAGAAGTTGGAATACAGTAGGTTTAACACCAAAATAAATAAAGAATGAGTTCATGGCAGTACCTTATGTGGTGGTTTTGTTTTCTTTCACTAATGGAGCTTATAAGATTTCCTGTTGAGTTTTGTGTTGTGAAGTTTTCAAGTTTTGGGTAAAGCTTTTATGGACTATGGAATAAGGAGTGGCAAGAGCCTAAGCTTGGGGATGCTTATGGCACCCCAACATATTCAAGGATAGCCAAAAGCCTAAGCTTGGGGATGCCCCGGGAAGGCATCCCCTCTTTCGTCTTCGTTCATTGGTAACTTTACTTGGAGCTATATTTTTATTTGCTACATGATATGTTTTTTGCTTGGAGCGTCGTGTATTATATTAGTCTTTGATTTTTAGTTTACCACAATCATCCTTGCTGTACACGCCTTTTGGGAGAAGCCTATTTGATTAGAATTTGCTAGAATACTCTATGTGCTTCACTTATATCTTTTGAGCTTGATAGTTTTTGCTCTAGTGCTTCACTTATATCTTTTAGAGCACAGTGGTGTCTTAATTTTGAAGAAATTGCTAGTCTCTCATGATTCACTTATGTTATTTTGAGATTCTTTTAGAACAGCATGGTATTTGCTATGATCATAAAGTTGGTCCTAGAATGATGAGCATCCAAGTTGGGTATAATAAAAGCTATCATAGAAAGTGAATTGGATGCTATGATCAATTTGGTGCTTGATAATTGTTTTGAGACATGGAGGTAGTGATATTAAAGTCATGCTAGTTGGGTGATTATGAATTTAAAGAATTCTTGAGTTGAAGCTTGTGATTCCCATAGCATGCACCTATGGTGAACCGCTTTGTGATGAAGTTGGAGCACAATTTTATTTATTTATTGTCTTCCTTATGAGTGGCAGTCGGGGACGAGCGATGGTCTTTTCCTACCAATCTACCCCCCTAGGAGCATGCGCGTAGTACTTTGGTTTTTGATGACTTCTAAATTTTTGCAACAAGTATATGAGTTCTTTTGATTAATGTTGAGTCCATGGATTATACGCACTCTTTCACCCTTCCACCATTGCTAGCCTCTCTTGTACCGCGCAACTTTTGCCGGTACCATACACCCACCATACTCCTTCCTCAAAACAGCCACCATACCTACCTATTATGGCATTTCCATAGTCATTCCGAGATATATTGCCATGCAACTTTCCACCGTTCCGTTCATATGACACGCATTACTTTTGTCATATTGCTTTTTGCATGATCATGTAGTTGACATTGTATTTGTGGCAAGGCCACCTTCATAATTTTCATACATGTCGCTCTTAATTCATTGCATATCCCGGTACACGGCCGGAGGCATTCATATAGAGTCATATCTTGTTCTAGCTTTGAGTTGTAAAGCCATAAAAGTGTGATGATCTTCATTATTAGAGCATTGTCCTAGTGAGGAAAGGATGATGAAGACTACGATTCCCCCACAAGTCGGGATGATACTTCGGACTTTAAAAAAAGAAAAAAAAAAGAGAAAGGCCAAAAAGAAAAAAAAGATAGGCCAAAGAAAAAAGAGAAAAAAATAAAAAAGAAAAAATGAGAGAAAGGAAAATGCTACTATATCTTTTTCCACACTTGTGCTTCAAAAATAGCACCATGATCTTCATGATAGAGAGTCTCATATGTTGTCACTTTCATATACTAGTGGGAATTTTTCATTATAGAACTTGGCTTATATATTCCAATGATGGGCTTCCTCAAAAATGCCCTAGGTCTTCGTGAGCAAGCAAGTTGGATGCACCCCACTTAGTTTCTTTTGTTGAGCTTTCATATATTTATAGCTCTAGTGCATCCGTTGCATGGCAATCCCTACTCACTAATATGATATCTATTAATGGGCATCTCCATAGCCCGTTGATACGCCTAGTTGATGTGAGACTATCTTCTCCTTTTTGTCTTCTCTACAACCACCATTCTATTCCACATATAGTGCTATGTCCATGGCTCACGCTCATGTATTGCATGAAAGTTTAAAAAGTTTGAGATTATTAAAGTATGAAACAATTGCTTGGCTAGTCATTGGGGTTGTGCATGATTAAATACTTTGTGTGATGAAGATAGAGCATAGCCAGACTATATGATTTTGTAGGGATAACTTTCTTTAGCCATGTTATTTTGAGAAGACATGATTACTTTGATTAGTATGCTTGAAGTATTACTATTTCTTATGTCAATATGAACTTTTATTTTGTATTCATTTGGATCTGAACATTCATGCCACAATAAAGAAAATTACATTATGAATTATGGTAGGTAGCATTCCACATCAAAAATTTCTTTTTTTATCATTTACCTACTCGAGGACGAGCAGGAATTAAGCTTGGGGATGCTTGATACGTCTCCAACGTATCTATAATTTTTGATTGTTCCATGCTATTATATTACCCCTTTTGGATGTTTATGGGCTTTATTTTACACATTTATATCATTTTTGGGACTAACCTACTAACCGGAGGCCCAGCCCATATTGCTGTTTTTTTGCCTATTTCAGTATTTCGAAGAAAAGGAATATCAAACGGAGTCCAAACGGAATGAAACCTTTGGGAGCTTGATTTTTGGAACAAACGTGATCCGGAGAGCTTGGAGTGCAAGTCAAGAAGCTTCTGAGGGCCCCATGAGATAGGGGGCCGCGCCCCCCCTTTAGGGCACGCCCCCTGTCTCGTGGGCCCCTCGGGCGGCCACCGACGTACTTCTTCCTCCTATATATACCTACGTACCCCGAAAACATCCAGGAGCACCACTAAACACAATTTCCACCACTGTAACCTTCTGTATCCGTGAGATCCCATCTTGGAGCCTTCGTCGGCACTCTGCCAGAGGGGAAATCAAGCACGAAGGGCCTATACATCAACATCCTTGCCCCTCCGATGAGTTGTGAGTAGTTTACCACAGACCTACGGGTCCATAGTTATTAGCTAGATGGCTTCTTCTCTCTTTTTGGATCTCAATACAATGTTCTCCCCCTCTCTTGTGGAGATGTATTCGATGTAAACTCTTTTTGCGGTGTGTTTGTCGAGATCCGATGAATTGTGGGTTTATGATCAAGTTTATCTATGAATAATATTTGAATCTTCTCTGAATTCTTTTATGTATGATTGAGTTATCTTTGCAAGTCTCTTCGAATTATCAGTTTTGTTTGGCCTAGATTGGTCTTTCTTGCCATGGGAGAAGTTCTTAGGTTTGGGTTCAATCTTGCGGTGTTCTTACCCAGTGACAGAAAGGGTTGCAAGACACGTATTGTATTGTTGCCATCGAGGATAACAAGATGGGGTTTATATCATATTGCATGTGTTTATCCCTCTACATCATGTCATCTTGCTTAATGTGTTACTCTGTTCTTATGAACTTAATACTCTAGATGCAAGCAGGAGTCGGTCGATGTGTGGAGTAATAGTAGTAGATGCAGGCAGGAGTCGTACTACTTGTTATGGACATGATGCCTATATACATGATCATGCCTAGATAATCTCATAACTATGCGCTTTTCTATCAATTGCTCAACAGTAATTTGTTCACCCATCGTAATACTTATGCTATCTTGAGAGAAGCCTCTAGTGAAACCTATAGCCCCCGGGTCTATCTCTTATCATATTTGCTTTCAATCTACTTTATTTGCATCTTTACTTTTTGCATCTATATTATAAAATACCAAAAATATATTTATCTTATCATACTATCTTTATTAGATCTCACTTTCGCAAGTGGCCGTGAAGGGATTGACAACCCCTTTATTGCGTTGGTTGCGAGTTCTCAGTTTGTTTGTGTAGGTGCGTGGGACTTTTGAGGAGCCTCCTACTGGATTGATACCTTGGTTCTCAAAACTGAGGGAAATACTTACGCTACACTTTGCTGCATCACCCTCTCCTCTTTGAGGAAAACCAACGCAAGCTCAAGATGTAGCACCCGTGAAGGTGCCTCACCGTATCCGCGCTCCATCTAACCCTGCCATCCAAACACCTTTTTACTTAGAGTTAGTTCAGGGTTAGTTCAGGGTTAGAATCTAAGTCTAACCTCTAACTGAGTTAGAGTATCCAAACAGGGCCATGGGCGCAAGCACTCCCCCCTCCTAAGTATGATTATTTCTTACGAGCCATCAGGAAGACACGTATTGTCTCCTCCATCCATACGTCTATCTCGATATCTCTCGGGGCATCTTCTATCACGCACACACCTTGTCACTCGATCTCCCACCCAGTAGTCCCATCACGATCTCTAGGGGATCTCTCCATGACAAACATACACTCTCTCCTCCCCATGTCTGCATTTTCTCCGTACGTCTCTCTCGACCTCTCTCCCTTGTTTGTCAGACCCCTCTTGGGCACGTGCTAGGGGTCTTGCTCTCTCGGTTCCAAACAACCACACACTATCTCCTCACCTTGCCTCCGTTGTCTAAGATGCATGTGTGGTATGTTTGCATAAGACACGCGCGCTTTTCTCTACTTTTATCGTGTGTTGTCCATGTCTCTTTCACACACGCACACACACTTTTTTCACTCTCTCTCTCTCCCTCTCTCTCTCTCTCTCTCTCTCTCTCTCGTTAGGGACTTTGTCACGTCCATAAGCATATAGATGTTTGGAAAAGTCAAACCTTAGAAAAGTTTGACCAGGTATATGTGGAGAAAAACATTTACATCTTGAACGATCATTAGATTCATCACAACATGTACTTACTTCATACTATCATTTATCTTTGGTATTGTAGATAGAAGTAATTTCTTTATAAACTTGGTCAAAGTTTCAAAAGTTTGACTTAAAAAAATGTTGGAACTACATTATCAAACAGAGGGAGTAGCTCTTTCTCTCTCTCTCTCTCTCTGCTATCTCTCACAAGCCTCCCCTCTCACTCGAACTCTCTATACCAACGGATTATACGCTCACTGTGTCAACGTATAGTTTCGTATATTGTTTAGTTGACTGGTCAACCAATCCACATGCTGCCTTGTCAGCTTGCGTTCTGTATCTTCGTGTGCTGACCCATGTGGCAGTGGGTGAAAATAAGTAAACTAGAGGCCCATCTGACACACGGTGAAGTAAAAAAAGTTGAAACCACTCGGGGTAGCACCCCGCACGCTAGTAAATTGAGGGCGCATTGAGGACAAACTTCTTGCGCGCGAAGGACGCACTCGCGCACAATTCACCACTGCGTGGCGGCATGCACAGAAGGACACACTCGCACATACCCAGCACACAACACACACCAGCACACGTGTACACTGGCGTCACCGCCGGTTGAGATGGACGGCAAGGCAGCCAACAAGCGGAGGCGGCTTGAGCCAAAACCGCATCCGGCGAGCCTGGATTTCATCAGCAGCCTCCCCGACAACATGCTGCTCATCATCATCGGCCTCTTCCCCACCAAATCTGCCGTGCGGACCGCCCTGCTCTCCCGGCGATGGTGCCCCCTCTGGCGCTGCGTCCCCCTCAACCTCACCGTCGACAGCTGCCTCCGCGACGGGGATTGCAAACGCATGGCTGCAGTCTCCAAGATCCTTTCATCGCACCCTTGGCCAGCCAGACGCCTTGACATCCGCATGTTTAGTACCAACTGCAAGGTCCAACCCAAGTTCAACGAGTGGTTCTTATCCCCCACCCTAGATCATCTCGAGGAGCTCAGCTTTGAAGCTGGACGATGTCGCTCTCTGCCGCCGTCCGCGCTCTGCCTCACGCCAACGCTGTGCCGCGCCAGCTTCAGCTCCTGCTAGCTTCCCCAGATTAATGCCGCGCCCACCCTTCTTCTCCCTCAACTCAAGCATCTCGACCTCTTCGACGTTGTCATCTCGAAGAAGGCTATGGAGCACCTGCTCCGCAGCTGTACTGCACTCGAGTACCTTCGTCTTGAGCAGATCCACGGGTTCATTAGCCTCCACATCGCCTCGACGAATCTCCGATGGATTTATGTGTCTTGCTGGCCCCGCAACAAGCCATCAATTGGGAAGAGATCATTCCATCTATTCCACGTTATGGTCATTGAGAATGCGCCTTTCCTTGAGAGATTTCTTGTATCGGATCTAGAAGGTCCAACAAAAATCAGGGTCATTGACGCGCCGAAATTGACAGCGTTGGTGTACTCATCTGCCAAATTCTCCGAACTCTTTATTGGATCCGAAATTGTTCAGGTACATCACTCATCTTCTTCTATGTCTTCTTGAAATTCACATTTTAAAATTTCTTCTTGATGTATTTATGACTGTTGGTGTCAAAACCGGCGGATCTCGGGTAGGGGGTCCCGAACTATGCGTCTAGGTGGATCGTAACAGGAGACAAGGGACACGATGTTTTTACCCAGGTTCGGGCCCTCTCGATGGAGGTAAAACCCTACTCCTGCTTGATTGATATTGATGATATGGGTAGTACAAGAGTAGATCTACCACGAGATCAGAGAGGCTAAACCCTAGAAGCTAGCCTATGGTATGATTGTTGTTCGTCCTACGGACTAAAACCCTCCAGTTTATATAGGCACCGAAGAGGGTTAGGGTTACACAGAGTCGGTTACAATGGTAGGAGATCTACATATCCGTGTCGCCAAGCTTGCCTTCCACGCCAAGGAAAGTCCCATCCGGACACGGGACGAAGTCTTCAACCTTGTATCTTCATAGTCCAGGAGTCCGGCCAAAGGCTATAGTCCGGCCATCTGGACACCCCCTAATCCAGGACTCCCTCAGTAGCCCCCGAACCAGGCTTCAATGGTGATGAGTCCGGCGCGTAGATTGTCTTCGGCATTGCAAGGCGGGTTCTTCTCCAAATCCTGTGTACCTATTGAATAACGTACGGCTTCTTGTAAATATTGCGCTCCTCGGCTTCCACGCCCAATAATGGCCATCTTCGACGTGTTGAACGAATGCGAAAAGCCAGGCATTTTTACATTTATCCCCCTAGCTGCGCAAATAAGCTGCCTATAAGAGAGACGAGGATCTAGATCCAAATCGAGGCTCATTTTGCGCTGTGGAAGAAGCTGTTCTGCCTTGTGCCCCGTTCTCAAGAGGGGTCAATATATCAAGTGGGCCAAGCCGAACTATGGTGCATCGCTGGGACCGGATATCTATCCGGAACCCCGAAGAAGGCGTCCGAAGACTGGCCTTCGGAATGGTTTTATATAGAAGATGTCCCCCTGCCGGACCCTGTTCGGGTCGGCCTCCCTGAGTTCAATAACACCCCTTTGAAGAAACGCCTAAGCTGGCATCCACGGAGCCCTCAGAAGGAAAATGACAGGGACGTCCTTTACCTGATGAGCCGAATAAGGTTGTTAGCACATTCCGGACTGACCATGATCGGGGTCATGGCCACATGCATCATGCCGGGGGTGCAGCCGCTCCAGTGTAGAGGCCACCCCATGTGGGATTTCAACGGGGAGGATGACGCCACCCGCTGCGGCCGTAAGGGGCCAGGATCGGTCGCCGATCTGATGAAGATCTTGTCCGCATTGTACAAGGGAGAAGAGGAGGAATTTCTTCACGTCAATCCGCAGGGCAGATTTTCTATGAACAATCCTCCAAGCTGGGTAAGCGGACATTTATTTTTGCCTACCCGATCCATACTCCCATAGTCAAGTATCTCATTTTGTGATTTCGGCGCAGGGACTGCGCTGGGCCGTAAAGGATATAAACAGCCCGCCTCCACAACCCGAGGATACGGAACGGTTCCTCGATCCGACCTCCCAAGAGGATCCGGACATATCGGTGGAGCTGATCGACGGGGTATTTCACCAACTGAGCATCGATAATGCCTAGGTCGCCATTACGGCCGATTACCCCGTAATACTTCCCGCCTCGTAGGTAACTGAGACCGAAGTCCCAATACTTTGAAAATGACCCAGCCGTGCGTGTTTTTGATCACCGTATACCAATGGTGTTTCGCAGGGGAAGTCCTTGAGGCGGAAGCCGATCCTGCGACAGCCAGTCAACAAGGGACAGCAAGGCCCAACAGGCCGAAAAGAAGTGCAGTCCAGATTGAAACGCCGATGCAACGGTATGGCATGTCATCTGTCTCCCAAGTTTTATTCCCGGGGGGCATACTGACGCTCGTGCTTTTTAAGGAAGAAGAGCGCTCGCCGGACTATATCCGGAGAGGTTGCCAATCAATCCTCCGCTCACCAGGCTCCAAAGCCAGGTCCAGAAGCGGAGGCGAACACGAGGTGTGCGTTGGATGCTCCTCCGACAAAGGATGCCGACATGTTATCTGCCACCAATTCCGAGGTGGAGAGTGCCATGAATCATAGGCGTCGCCGGACAGTTCTTCGTGACGCATGTTTCTCCCCAGAGGCATTGTATGCCTTCAATTCGGGAGATGCGCACCTCCGTGCCGCTCAAAATGGTCTAGCCAGAGCCACGGAGCAGTATGTAAAAGACATACGGGTGAGAAAATTTGACAGTTATATATGCCAGTAGCCCCCGAGACTTGAAATAGTTAGAATAACTGATTTAAGGATCATTTACTGTGCAGGATCTTACAGAAAAGAATACCCAACTGTCCCAGGAGCTGCAGGAGTGCAAAGCCCAACTTGAGGCTGCACTAGCCGCAGCGGGGGAAGCCAAAGAGACCCCCTTTGGTAATATTTGCTTCAAAAGAAAAGTAATTTGTGAAGTGCGGTGTGCGTATAAGTCTGACAATAATATTGCAGATGGCGCCGGGATAGATCCGAACAAGCAACAACTCATGCATCGGTTAAAGGCCGGCGAGAATGTGCTAACAAGGGTGAGGCAGGAGAAAAATAATCTCCAAGATGCCAACACCCAGCTGGGTGAGGAACTAAAGGATGTTCGTGCCCAGCTATCTGACTCCGTTAAGGAGAATCGGCGGCTTCAACGCGACATTTTTAGTAAGTGCTTGAACGAACTTTGAAAAATAGTTTGGCGAGGAAGTCGACTAACAGAGTTATGTCTGTAGGTATGCTCACAGGCCGTCCTGCAGAGGAAATGCCCAGATCTACGGGTGACCTTCTTCCCGAGCTCTTGCAACTGCACGAACGAGTTCGACAGGTGATGAAAGGCGTCGCCAAGGCCTTGTGGCCATCTGTCTCCCTGCCCGAAGGCCTTGGAGAGCTTGCAGAGAGGCTTCAGGGAGCGCGGCAGCGCTTCCGCTTATGGAAGATATCGTCCTGCCGTCAAGGCGCCAGGGAGGCCTGGGCCATGGTGAAGACACGGTACACGAAGGCTGACCCAAACCACATGGCCGAGGTCGGACCTGCGGGGCCCGATGGGAAGGAGATCCCTGTGAGCTTAGTGTACGGCCAAGTAGAATTGGCCGCAAAGTATTCCCAACAGGACTGTATACTAGACAGCCTGCTGGATGGCATTGAAGAGGAATATGCCCAGTCAAGTTGACTATGTAATTTAAGATGACATGTAAAATGCCTTCTAGCTGGATTGTAGATCGTTTGTCGTAGCGGAACTTTTCGCTTCAACCTCGGGACCCAATAGTCCGGAGTTTGTCTGAATACCCTCACAGTTATATAAGAACCGGGGCATGCGTGGAGACCAGGCGTAGGGGTCATTAGTGCTGTATCAGACAAGTGCCCAACTAGTTATGTTATATTACATGGTTAGTAAGAAACATCTTCCAGAGAGAATAGTTCCGTTAGGGGTTCCTTTCCCTGGGAGGCATGCCCTAAAGTGCATGTCCGGACTACGAAAAAAAGTAGAAAAACATCTGGGGGCAGATAAATAAATAGATAAGAAATCGTCTTTTAGTTCACTGACCGAATATTCCCTTAAGAATGCTAGCTTTTGGCTTCACCCAGTCTGAGGTACACATCCGGCTGACCCGGCAGTAACAATCGCAGAGGTGCTCCCTTTACCACCTAGCCGAACAATCGGGAACGTAGGGGTAAGCACAGGAGCCAGGCAACCCAGCTTGGCCAAAACTTAAGTCATATCGATGCATATAATGGTGAATAAAAGGTACATGCAAAAGTGTGACACATGTGTTGGGATTGAAGCCCGTATAAATAAGCTTCTGTTAAAGAAGCCCCTAGGTATAATGAGCGCGGATAGCGCATCAAGTGTGTGCGAACAATGCGCAAACAAGCTTTCAAAGGCTATAATAGGAAAGGAGGGAGAAGGAGAGAAACAGAAGACAACTAATATGTAAAATATAGACATAGGAAGGAGACGAACTTAGAATCCGGCGCTAGGCGTAGAATCTTCGGAGACGGGCTGCGTTCCATGGGTTCGGCTCGAGTCGGTTATCCGATGCATCTCGCAGACGGTACGCTCCACCGGGCAGGACTTGGTCAATGATAAAGGGACCTTCCCATTTGGGCTTGAGTTTGTCCTTTTTCTTGTCCGGTAGGTGTAGAACTAACTCACCAACGTTGTAAGTTTTGGCCCATACTTCTCTGCTTTGATATCTTTGAGCTTGCTGTTGATAGAATGCGGAACGGGCTTTGGCCACGTCATGCTCCTCCTCCAATGCATCCAAACTGTCCTGCCGATCGAGCTCGGCTTCTCTTTCTTCGTACATGCGCACGCGATGTGAGTCATGAATTATGTCACAGGGCAGAACTGCCTCTGCGCCGTATACCATAAAGAATGGTGTAAATCCGGTGGTGCAATTCGGAGTGGTCCGCAGCCCCCAGAGTACGGAGTCGAGCTCCTCTACCCAGTGCGTGTTACATTCCTTGAGGGACCGCACTAATCTGGGTTTGATGCCGCTCATGATTAGACCATTTGCTTGCTCGACTTGACCGTTAGTTTGAGGGTGATAGACTGAAGCATAGTCGAGCTTGATGCCCATGTTTTTGCACCAGAGTTTAACCTCGTCAGCCGTAAATTTTGTGCCGATATCAGTGATGATGCTATGGGGGACGCCGTAACGGTGTATGACCCCTAATATGAAGTCTATCACCGGTCCGGATTCGGCCGTCTTAACAGGTTTGGCCTCTATCCATTTGGTGAATTTATCCACCATGACCAGTAGGTATTTTTGCTTGTGGGTTCCTCCTTTAAGGGGTCCAACCATGTCAAGGCCCCAGACCGCGAAGGGCCAGGTTATGGGTATAGTTTTGAGGGCGGTGGGTGGCATGTGGCTTTGATTAGAAAAGAGCTGGCAACCGACGTATCGTTGGACTAAGTCCTGAGCATTTGCCCGGGCCGTCGACCAATAAAATCCTGTATGGAAGGCCTTGCCTACAAGGGCCCGGGCTGCGGCGTGGTGCCCGCCGAGTCCGGCATGAATTTCAGCCAGAAGATTCCACCCTTCCTCTTCGGAGATACACCTTTGAAGGACTCCGATTGTGCTTTTCTTGTAAAGCTCTCCCTCATGGACCTTATAGGCTTTAGATCGCCGCACTATGCAGTGGGCCTCGTTTTGGTCCTCAGGAAGTTCCTGCCTGGTTAGGTAAGTTAGGAATGGTTCCGTCCACGGGGCAATGACTGCCATTATTACGTGGGCTGAGGATGTTACTTCGTTGGCAGAACCGCCAATTGTGTCAGAATGTTTGGTGTCGGGCAGTGCGGTTGGGGCCGGGTTATTATTTCTGGATTCCCCCTCCCACAGTACGGATGGCTTGAACAGCCTCTCTAGGAAGATATTGGGAGGGACGGCATCGCGCTTTGAGCCAATGCGTGCCAATACGTCCACTGCCTGGTTGTTATCCCGGGCTATATGGTGAAATTCGAGCCCCTCAAACCGAGCTGACATTTTTAGGATGGCGTTGTGATAAGCTGCCATTTTCGGATCCTTGGCATCGAAGTCTCCATTTATTTGGGATATCGTGAGGTTCGAATCCCCGCGCACCTCTAATCGTTCAATGCCCATGGAGACTGCCATCCGGAGGCCATGCAGAAGGGCCTCGTATTCGGCTGCGTAGTTGGAGTCCGTATACATTATCTGGAGTACGTATTGAACCGTATTTCCTGTTGGGGATGTCAGAACGATGCCAGCCCCCAGTCCAGCCAACATTTTGGAGCCATCGAAGTGCATGATCCAGTTGGAATATGTGCCGTACTCTTTAGGGAGTTTGGCTTCAGTCCATTCGGCGACAAAATCGGCCAAAACTTGTGCCTTAATAGCTCGCCGTGGCTTATAGGTTATGTCGAATGGGAGGAGCTCAATGGCCCATTTGGCAATCCAGCCCGTCACGTTGCGGTTGTTTATAATGTCATTAAGAGGTACTTCGGAGGCTACTGTTATCGAACACTCTTGAAACTAGTGTTGCAGCTTCCGGGATGCCATGAACACCGCGTACTCTATCTTCTGATAATGCGGGTACCATGACTTGCATGGAGTTAGGACAGTGGACACGTAGTAAACTGGTTTTTGAAGGGGGAACTTGTGTCCGTCTGTTTCTCGTTCGACAACGAGCACCGCGCTCACCACTTGATGAGTTGCCGCGATATATAATAGCATTGGTTCGGCCATGTTGGGCGCGGCCAGGATCGGGTTTGTTGCCAATATGGCTTTTATTTCTTCGAGTCCGACCGTGGTGGCATCCGTCCACTCGAAGTGTTCGGTGCTTCGGAGGAGGCGCTAAAGGGGTAATGCCTTTTCTCCTAAACGGGAGATAAAGCGGCTTAAAGCCGCCACGCATCCCGTCAATTTTTGTATTTATTTGAGGTCCTTTGGGATATCCAATTGTGACAGAGCTCGGATCTTGGCTGGGTTTGCTTCAATTCCTCTACCGGATACAATGAAGCCCAAGAGCTTTCCGGCTGGTATGCCGAAAACACATTTTTCGGGTTAAGCTTAATGTCATATGTTCGGAGATTATCGAACATGAGCCTCAAATCGTCTACTAGAGTTTTGACGTGCTTGGTTTTGACGACCACATCATCTACGTATGCCTCCACTGTTTTGCCGATCTGGTTTGCCAGACATGTCTGAATCATGCGCTGATATGATGCGTCGGCGTTTTTGAGCCCAAAGGGCATTGTGTTGAAGCAAAATGGGCCGTATGGGGTGATGAATGCTGTTGCGGCCTGGTCGGGCTCTGCCATCTTAATGTGGTGGTAGCCGGAGTATGCGTCGAGGAAACACAATGAATCGTGTCCTGCGGTAGCATCGATAATTTGATCGATGCAGGGGAGGGGAAGGGATCCTTTGGGCAAGCCTTGTTGAGGTCCTTAAAATCGACGCATAGGCGCCAGGATTTGTCCTTCTTTGGTACCATCACCAGGTTTGCTAGCCAGTCCAAATGTTTTATATCTCTGATGAATCCGGCCTCCAATAATTTGGCTAGCTCCTCTCCCATGGCCTGTCTCTTGGGTTCGGAGAAACGCCGAAGAGCCTGTTTGACTGGCTTGAATCCTTTTAGGATGTTTAGGCTGCTCGGCCAGCCGGCGTGGGATTCCTGGCATGTCTGAAGGGTGCCAGGCAAAGATGTCCCAATTTTCGCGTAGGAATTCTCGTAGTGCGGCGTCTACATTAGGGTTTAGTTGTGCCCCGATTGAGGCCGTTTTTGTGGGGTCTGTTGGATGGATTTGGAATTTGACTATTTCGTCTGCTGGTTTAAAGGAGGTGGACTTGGATCTCTTATCGAGTATCACGTCGTCCTTATTCACCGTGGAGCGCAGCGCAGTGAGTTCCTCGGCCGCTAGGGCTTCGGATAGTGCCTCAAGGGCCAGTGCGGCTGTCTTATTTTCGGCGTGGAGTGCTATGTCCAGGTCACTAGCAAGAGTGATGATTCCGTTGGGCCCGAGCATTTTGAGCTTCATGTACCCGTAATGGGGTATAGCTTGAAAAATTGTGAATGACTCTCTCCCTAATAGAGCGTGATATCCGCTGCTGAACGGGGCCACTTGGAACGTGACCTCCTCGGACCTGTAATTATCCGGCGTGCCGAACACCACATCCAGTGTGATTTTTCCTGTACAGCATGCTTCCCGACTAGGGATTATTCCTCTAAAGGTTGTGCTGCTTCGCTCAATGCGGCTCCAGTCTATTTCCATTTTTTTGAGGATTTCCTCGTAAATGAGGTTCAATCCGCTGCCACCGTCCATGAGTACCTTGGTAAGGCAAAAGCCGTCCACTATTGGACGGAGAACCAATGCGGTTGGTGCTCGGGCTGTCCGGAATTTAGGTTCGTCACTGGCATTAAAGGTAATAGCCGTGTCACTCCATGGGTTTATTGTTGCTACTTGGTAGACTTCGCCAAGGCTGCGGAGTGTTCGTTTCCGCATATTATTTGATGCGAAAGTCTCGAAGACTGTTAATACCGTACTGGTATCCTTGGACTGGTGCTCTGGGGTTAGAAGCTCTTCGCCACTTTTGGCCACCTGCCGTAGTATCCAACATGCTCTAAGGCTATGAGTTGGAGTGGCGCCCTTTGTACTATGAATTTTGCAGGGTCCATTGAGCCATCCCTCCAGTACGGTTCCATGCCCTATAGAGGTTTTTTGCTTTTTGGTATTTAACCCAGGCGCCTGGCGATGATGCACCCTTTTATTTCGGACTGGGGTTGTATTCAGGGCCGGATTGTCCCAAAAATTGATTTCGGTTTTCCAGGTGCTTTCCATCGCACAGTACTTTCGTACTATGGATGCCAAGTAAGCGAAGCGTGTGATTTCACGACGACTTACGACGTTGAGGATTCCCTTGTCCGTGCAATTATTGTAGAAGAATGAAATTGCATCCTCCACACGGCTGTCCTTTATCCTGTTTATGACCAGGAGGAATCTAGCCCAGTAATGGTGTACTGTTTCTGCGGGCTCTTGCCGGATTTGGGATAGATCGCTTGTGTTTGGGTGGGCGGGTGGAATTAAATTCAGAACCCCGTCCATTCTAAAACTTAGGGGCCAAGAAGTTTCCGAACTTGGAAGCTTGGGTTCTTGGATGTTGTCCAATGAATCTAGCCTGCTGCCTGACTTTAGGTTCAGGGCTTGAGTGATGTCCTCCCCTCCGCGGGAATCCGGCATGGAGGGATCGAGAATCTGGACATAACTAGTCCTTAAGATAGAAGAAGGGTCGCCGCATTGTTCCTCTACCACAACAACGTGGTGGGTAACCTGGGGAGAGTTAATCTCTCTCAGATCGGGTTTAGGCCCAATCTGATCATAGTCTGTAGCGATTCCCAGGGCGGTGATGCGATCCAAGAGCTCGTTTAAGGAAGAGAGCTCCATCGGATCTAACTGCTCGGCGAGTACCGAGTTAACGTGAAGATTGCTTTCGATGACCCGAGAAGTCATCGTCAGCGCGGCGGCCGAACAGGCGGTCATAAGGAAACCGCCTATCCGGAGAGTTTGGCCGATAGCCAAAGCTCCTTTCGCAACAGTGCCGTCTTTAAAGACGGGACAGGGCATCCTTCCTGATGGCGACGACACAGAGGAACTCTCAATGAAAGCACCAATGTCGGTGTCAAAACCGGCGGATCTCAGGTAGGGGGTCCCAAACTGTGTGTCTAGGCGGATGGTAACAGGAGACAAGGGACACGATGTTTTTACCCAGGTTCGGGCCCTCTCGATGGAGGTAAAACCCTACTCCTGCTTGCTTGATATTGATGATATGGGTAGTACAAGAGTAGATCTACCACGGGATCAGAGAGGCTAAACCCTAGAAGCTAGCCTATGGTATGATTGTTGTTCGTCCTACGGGCTAAAACCCTCCGGTTTATATAGGCACCGAAGAGGGTTATGGTTACACAGAGTCGGTTACAATGGTAAGAGATCTACATATCCGTATTGCCAAGCTTGCCTTCCACGCCAAGGAGTCCGGCCAAAGGCTTCCCATCCGGACACGGGACAAAGTCTTCAATCTTGTATCTTCATAGTCCAGGAGTCCGGCCAAAGGCTATAGTCCGGCCATCCGGACACCCCCTAATCCAGGACTCCCTCAATGACCGTCTTCCAGAAAATGATTCCCACAAGCTTGACCCAGTCCATGCGCACAGTGAAGATCTTAGCACTAAAATCTATCGGCCCCATTCTGGATCAAGTTGTTGGATTCCTTAAATGCTTTCCGTGCACGGAGAAGCTACTCATCGAGGTGAAACTTCTTTCCTATAAGTAAAAGGTAATCACAACGTAGCTCAATTCTTTCATAATTTTCCCAAATTACGATGACAAGTGTAGTGTTCAAAACTGCATCTACTCACTGCACCGAAAGAAATGTTTTTAGTATTTTTTCTCACGTGATCACCTCCATCGTTTTTATGCTGTACTACTATAGTAGCCTAGGCTAGTCATAGTGGAAAGTAACTTAGACTACTCCAGTAACTCTATGGTTACCCTAAGAGCAAGTACTACCTCCGTCCTGGTTTACTCTTCCAATTTTGTAGTATCAAAATTTGACCATAGATTTAACTACAAAATGTTAATGCATGTAATGTTAATGCATGTCACTAAGAACTATATCGTTGGATTCGTATTTGAACATAATTTCAAATGGTGTAATTTTTAGTGACATGCATTGGCATTTTCTTAGGTAAATCTATGGTCAAAATTTTATACTAAATACGAGGTAGTATTCCCTCCATCCCAAAATTCTTGTCTTACATTTGTTTAGATACAGATGTATCTAACACTAAAATGTAACTAGATACATCCGTATTTAGACAAATTTAAGCCAAGAATTTTGGGACGGAGGGAGTACAAAAGTGGGCTATGTAGGCCAAAACATGTGCCAAATTCACTTGTGATGCATTTGGCATCGATGCCCCTCCATTGCTCACCTGGTGCCCCAATCTGGATCACCTACTTTGCTCCGGTGCCAAATTAACTCATGCAATGAAAAAACACTGCGTGGAAGAGAGAGAGGACTGAGGCAACAAAAAACACTTGTTTGGGAGAGTGAGAGGCTTGTGTAGTTGGTTTGATTGATTTGTTTATACATGTGGGTCTGTGTGCACAGCGGTGCCAACTCTCTCACATCGCGAGAGCAGTGCCAAAATCTTTTGATTTGACATCGATGCGTATTATGTGGCATACTTTTGCGAAATATGGCATCGGCCACATAGTGGAAGGCAACAAATGCCCAAGCTCTTCACGTGCTCCTAGTTAAATGAGAGGAAACAGAAAGAGAGAGAGAGACAGAGAGTGAAAAAATATCACTAGCCAGCCAACCCTATCGTATGAGCGAATTATATTGGTACCTCTTGATGACACGGCAATCTTATGCAGCCAGCTGCTCTAATATGTTCTCTTCTTTTGCAGATAAAAAAAGACCCGAAAGTGAAAAATGTGCTGCACTATAACAATCTCATTGAATGCCTTGATCTCCATCTTATAGAAATTGATTTGATCGACTACCGAGGTAGCACATCTGAGATTAAATTGGCCAGGTTCTTTGCTCTGGAGGCAAGTGTGCTCAAGGTAATGAGGTTTGGCGTTCTTTGGCGCAACAATGAATGGCGTGCTAACCACCGCAAGCGTCTAAGCCTAAAAGACAAAGTCTTCGCAGAAGCTGAATTTGTTTTTTGAAACATCAAGTGGCCAGAGACTCGAAAACTTATTTTCCCATTAGTGACTTGTCAGGGTGGTGGATTTTAGTGTGTACGATAATGCTACAACCACCTAAAGTAACGAAAGTTCTTACGTAAACTTCCTAGTAATTCCCTCTTTGTAGGTGTAGCATTACTCCTAACATTTGTAATATCAGTTTGAAACTTGTAATATTGCCGTGTCCTATTCCTGCATTTTCAAAATCTTGCGAATCAAACAGGTCCTGAGTTGGTGATGATGTTGTGCCTCCCATCTTTCACCAATAGCCGTCGGATCTAGATCTGACGCATACAAACCAAGCTTCTCCATTTTTGCAAAAAGATGCCCGCACTTGTTCCCTATTTACAAACAACTCCTTGTCTCTCACAATCAGCCTTATCTCCTCCCCACCACATCTAGAAGGCCATGGAAAAATCTGGCGCGATGGCCGCTGCCGGAGCCGTCCACCCCCAATCTTGGTGTTCCGTGTAATGCACGGGCATCTACGCCCGGGAAATTATGTCGAACAGGGCTAGTTGTAAGCAGGCTAGCTCTACAGCCATGATGATAGTGACTGCAGATGGTGAGGCTGACTATGGTATGCCGAACACGACGCCTATGCTCAGGTGTCATCTCCGGCGCAGGGTCTTGTCACTTCACTGTGAGGAGCAGCACATAATAATTTGACCAACGGGTAGTACGGTGCTAGTACTCCTACTACTACATTGGTAGTACTACTGCTAGTACTAGTAGCACCACCGTCTGGATTTAGGAGTACTACCACGTCCATCTGGATTTTAGTATTTGACTAGCAATATCTAGTAATGCATGTCACAAAAAATGTACTACTCCCTCTGTAAATAAATACATGGTGTTTTATTCCTATCGGCGAGAGAACTTAATGTTTTTTTGCTAACTAGAGTACTAATAGGATTACTTGCAATGAACTAAACACTGCATGTCATGTTTGGTAGTCTCAAGTCATTGAAAGCATGCACGGCCCACATCTCTCATTGGTTGATATGTCACGAAATAAGAAACAAGGAGGGAGTTAATGCACCGTGCCTAAGTGTTTTGGGATTATTTGGTTTTCGTAAGGTGACTTACACAACATTTTTGTTTACATGCATTAACATTTTATTAGTTAAATCAAAGGTCAAAACTTGGCGCAAAATGCAAAGGGGACCAATAAACCAGTAAGCATCAAACTTCTCTCGTTTGGCCCCAACTAGAGGTCCGGTGGGATGACTATACTACACCGGCACGGAGGGGGACGCAGCTTCATTGACTTACGACAACTACCTTTGGGTGAATGACACGTGGGCCCAGGGGGTGGCTGGCCCACCTATCATACAGCCAAAGGCAGGTGTAGTAGAGGGCCGAGGAGTAGTACGAAATCGTACGCACCTACGCACTCTAACCAAGGGCAAGATTGATCACTCGAATTGCAAGATCAGTTGACTAGAAGCTAAGCTAGACCCATGGAGGCGATGAGCGCGAGCATCAGCTGGCTGTGCCAGATGGTCCACGACGCTGGCCTGCGGCCCGGCACTGAGGAACGTCTCCAGGTAGTATTGCTTGAGGCCGCCAGGGCGACGGGCCGCTTGGACGACAGCTTCATCTCCTTGTTCGACGAGGTCCTCGTCGGTTTCCTCGACAAATTCACCGTCGCCAAGAAGCTCGCGGACGACTTTGACGCAAGCCTCCAGCCAACGCGCCCAGGCTCTGTGATGCCCGCCACCCTCAACGGCCACTATGGTGACAACCTCTTCGACGCACTGGTGGCCCTGTGACTGCCCGCCGTCGCACCGGAGAATGTCCACCTTGAGGTCGCGCTCGCTGCGCAGCGCCTGGCGCAGCAAGACATCATCGACATAATCACCCACGTCTACGCGCAAATCATCCACAAGGACTACTACATGCAAGAGGAGGACGATAGGACGCTGGCCTTCTTGGACTGCAGGGCAACCTTGGACGGCACTGTTCAGAAGCCCGTTGAGCTCGCCGCCAATGTTGGTGACCCGGTGCACTAGGGCGTGAGGATGTCGTTGATGGATCCGTATGTATTTTTATCTTTTCGTTAAATCCATGTAGTAGTATATGATACTACAGTAATTATCTTACCTTTCGCATCAACTTCATAATTTTCGTGCGTACTCCATGCATGAACGACGCCAGAACCAAACTTCTCATTACTCTAGGCAAAATCCTTATTTTCTATCTATCGGTCGCGCCATGGAGCAGAACCAAATTTTACAAGTTACGAGTTCAAAAGGAAAAGCCTGGCGTGTTCGCGTCGCACCCCCACACGGTTGGTCCGGCACGCCGCTCAAGCGGGAATGCGTGCGGTGTTGCATTTTCACTTACAAGTGGGACCGCAGTTGAGCAAACCGACTACGGCAAACCCCCACCCCGCCCACCGC
Organism: Triticum timopheevii; assembly: GCA_963921465.1. Lineage (NCBI taxonomy): Eukaryota > Viridiplantae > Streptophyta > Magnoliopsida > Poales > Poaceae > Triticum > Triticum timopheevii. The sequence continues at coordinate 109,163,268 of OY997268.1, forward strand.
GCGATGGCTGAGAAAACATGAGGGAGAAGAGATGGCTCTAGCACGGACTCGAAGAAAATTGGTGTCAGATGGGACTCGTGTGGGTGGCATGTGCCGTACTGCTAGACGTGAATGCTAGTTATGGCCCATTCCACCCCACTATATCGAGCCTATATCGAGGTACGTAGAACAAATTTCCTGCAGTCCGTGCTCAGCCCTCCTCTATCTCTCTTCTCAGCCAGCCCGCGGATGCGCGGAGCCCATCGTCTGTTTGCTCACATGCGGTCCCACATGTCAGTGAAAACGCAAGCAGACCCACTAAACCTGCACATCTTTCACCTCGATGTGCTAGTGATGAAAAACAAATCCAAGAAAGATCTTTGGTGGCCGCTTTTGGAGTTACTCAAGAGTAGTAAGATTCTATTTACAGTTTAACCCAAGATGCACATCTCGTGGCTTCAACTACCACTCTATTTTCTTTCATGACATCACCTGGATGCTGGATGTCCCACGTGCCGGCAAAAGGAGGAAGAACCCGACCAAATCTTTGGTTGTGCTCTCGGATTAGACTTGTTGTGCTAACTTAAAAAATTTATTGTGTACTCCCTCCGTTCCAAAATACTTGACTTCCATTTGTCCAAAAATGGATGTACCTATATACTAAAACATGTCTAGATACATATATACCTTGACAAATAGAAGGCATGAATTGTGCAACGGAGGGAGTAGAATGGATGCAAGTTTTTTTATTGGGAAGAAGAGTACATCCATATATTGATAGAGCGCAATTTAGTAGATGTTCTATCACTTTTAGCTAGCACAGAGGCTAGAGATGAGATTAGTGCACTTGTTGATACTCCTACTAGAATAGAGGCTAGACATGAGACTAGATGCGAGGAAGCAACGTCTACTTCTTTACACTCGAAGAAGAAAGAAGCACGCAAGATCGAGCCTCCGCAGATCAACAATGAATGCATCGAGAAGGCACTAATCCAACTTACAGGAGTAGTAAAATGTATTCTTGTGGTTCTTGTTTTCTTTGGTCTTGCTTTTCTAGTCAAAATTATCGTTGGAGTTCGTGCAAAATGGAGGTCCGTTTGGGGTCGTATGTTGGAGTTGGCCTTACAAGTGGGACCGCAGTTAAGGAAACCGACTATCGGCAAACCCCCACCTCTCCTGCCGCGCGATGGCTGAGTTAGAGAAACGATGAGGTTGAAGAGATTGCTCTAGCACGGACTCCAAGAAATATGGTGTCAGATGGAAGGCGTGCTGGTGGCGTGTGCCGTACTCCTGGACGTGAATGCTTGTTCTGGCCCATGCCACCCTACTACTCCTACTACTTACTATATAGTACTAGTATCGAGGATTCGAGGTGCTGGTTACGTAGTACAATATGGCTACAGTAAAAACACTCGCACGACGCGCGAAGCATGTGAAGCTAGTACAAATAGTGTACTACTATTGTTGATTGGCCTCATCCGATAACCTATTGCAATGCACGTACAATTATGTATTTGGAAAATATTTTTTTGCCTCGTCGCACCACTCACTCAAAGAAGCGACTCGAAAGCTATTCATAAATTTAGTAAGTTTATCATAGGCATATCATTTTATTACATACAACAGGTCATCAACCCACATCGACAACGAGGATACATTATAAATACTAAAGTTTTCACCACACAACAAATAACAAGCAATGAAATGAACTTCAACTCAACCGTTCCTCGGCGTTGGAAACGCTTGCTTTGAACCACAAGTGATTCTCTGGGACGGGCCATCCATTGTTGATCTGGAGACCAACGCAGGACTGATCATCCAGGCTGAAGCGGCCTACTATATAAGTACCAGGGTAGGGAACCACCCAAATGTTCGAGGTATAGACACAATTGCTTCTCATAAATGGTAGTAACATTGTGTCAACAGCAGTTGGACCGCCTTTCACCATCATTGGATAGTTTTGTCCAAGGAAGAGCGAGTTTTCTCCAAGACTATCAATTCTGTACCGGGGAGAAGGAGTTGGCGCTAGCACACTAGTATCCATTCCAAATACCATGTAACGGGTGTTGAAATAGGTCCGGAGAGTGCGACCATGGGAGACTACACCTGCTTCCTTAGCAGTAACATCATCAGTGGGCTGTATACACACAAGAAGAGGTGATCCATCGGTATTAGTTGCCAGGCACCAAAGAGTATATGGGCGCTGCTCGTCCTCATGCTCATGATCATCACCATCGTCATCTCCCCCTTGGTTATAAAAATTTTCAAGTATAGGTGGTGGAATGTTCACAGGACCTTGGAAACACAAGAAGAAGGTTAATTAGTAAAGGGAAACTTGCAAACCCACATGCATGTGGATGAAACAATTATAATTACGGTGGAAGACAAACGTACCGAAACTACGAGGATGCCATGCAAAAACAGTGCCATGAGTGGTGGCAGCAAACACAAGGCCCTCGTATTGAATTGCATCACTGTTGGGGATATGACTATTTGTGTAAGCCGCCCAGGAGGGGCCAGGTTACGCAAAGAGGACTCATCAGAGGAAGCCCAAGATCAAGCATGAAGATGGCGGTTCAATAAAAGGCTTAAGGCCCACAGGTGACTTAAGGCCTGTTGTAGTAAACCGCCATGATGGTATGACTTGTAACATAAGGTAGATTTAACTAGTCACCGAGCCAAACATTGTTGATAAGCCGGCCGGGACTCTGTAAGCCACAGGGCGTCAACCCGTGTATATAAGGGGACGACCTGCTGGCGGCTTAGGGTAAGAAACAACTCATCGAGAGCCGGGCATAGCGTATCTCGCTCCCTGGTTATCGAAACATCAATACCAACCCAACTAGACGTAGGCCTTACCTTCACCGTAAGGGGCCAAACTAGTATAAACCCTCTCGTGTCCCTTGTCCCGATTTAACCCCTTCAAGCTTCCTAGTTGCGATGGCTCCACAACTAAGTCCTTTCACGTGGACATATGACGTGACTATTCCACGACAGTTGGCGCCCACCGTGGGGCCAGCGCATGGTGGATTTGAGTTCTTGAAGGGCAACTTCGAAGGGCTCAAGGGATACGTAGTGGGCCGGATGACCAAGAGTCGCCGCGGCAAGATCTACATCGACGACGAAGGCTGGGGTCCCGACGCCGGCTCAATTGAGTACGGATACCGAGTCCCCTTCAGCGGAATCCACATTTTCATCGGCCGGATTGGTGAGCCGGGCCCTGAGCCGGACAACTGCACCGACCTCGTCGAGACGGCTCAGCGTGCGAGGAAGACCCGGACTCAGCTGGTCATGAGGCGTGCCTTCGTGGGCTGCGTCCACGGAGAGGAACTTTTTGGATCTGAAGATGGGGGTGAGACGGCCGTCCTTTCAGACGGTGACTCGTCCGCCGGCTCAACAGATTCGTTGTATCAGGTACAAGACGACGCACTCGGGGGCTGTTCTGATGGCATCAGTATTCCGGACCCCGATGAGCCGCCAAGATGGGCCGGAATCTTCATGGCTGGAACTCAGCCCGGTTCAAACTCTACAGCAGCCGCAATGATCACGTCCGGATTAGGAGCAGCCGGGGCAGGTGGCCCCGTGCGCCCACCGACTCAGGTACTGATGGATCTCATGGACAAGCTTACGGCCCTATTAACCCCTACGGTTATTCCTGCCGACAAAGATGAGCATGACGCAGCAGTAGCTCAGGTGCGTGAGGAGATAGCTTAGGCCAAGGAGGCCTTGGCAGCTGAGGATACTAGACTAGCTGCAGAACGGGCGTCTCTCGACGCCCGGGCACAGCGCTTGCAGTCAGAAGCTTACCAGCTCACGATGAGCTTAAATGCATCCAATGAGGTAATGAGGAGGAGACATCAGAAAACGCAGTCTCGTTTACCTCCGAATTACGATCCCCGGGTTCTCTTTGCTACACCCGGAGCCAGCCCTAGTAACCCGCCAGAGGCCGGTCGACTTATGACAGCCAGAACAGGAGGACCGGCTCAGCCTCGGGATATGGTGCCGCCTCATGTGAGCATGCCACCGCCGTGTTACGTGCCGATTCCACCGGGTCACTTTTCCAACCCCATGGAGAATTTAATCGCAGCTTCAGCGCGTTTAGCGGCTCTTCCTATGGAAGGCGATGACTCGACGGCAGTGGAAACCCGGAGGGTCAGAGAGCTCCTCCAGATAGCCCTGGCTCAGCAGGAGACCTATTCTTACAGCCGAGACAGGATTCATTCAACTCCCCCGCCCTGGGTAGCACCACCTCGCCAGAACCGGAGCCCGAGTTACAGCAGACGCATGGAGTCGGAAGCTTTGTCAAGCAATGCCCAACGACGTAACCAGCCCGGGGGATATAATCCGGCGCATGACCAAGTACGTCAGGAGAACGATCACCCGGAGTATCCAATGACATCTGTTGAGGCAGGAGTAGCCACTAGAACCGGCGGTGTCCCTTGCCTGGTGCCGGCTCTGCGCGACGTACGTCTGCCCAAGGACTTCAAGGGACCTCGAAAGGTACCAAATTACAGGGCCGACTTACAGCCCAGGGCGTGGATCGAGAGTTATGAGATGGCCATGGAGCTGCTGGAGGTCAGTGACGCGGCGATGGCTAAGTATTTCACCAGGATGTTAGATGGGACAGCCCGGTCTTGGCTGAAGGGCTTACCACCCAACTCCATTGGTTCATGGGGGGAGTTAAAGGCCCAGTTCATCCAGAACTTCAAGGACACCTGTAAGAAATCTATGTCGATTGTGGACTTGACGGATTGCAAGCAAGAGGAAGGTGAATCCACCACCCATTGGGTACGCCGGGTCAAGGAGATAATTCATTCCTCCGATAAGATGGATGCCGGTTCTGTGGTTCTTATGCTGGAGAAAAATTGCCGTTTTGAGCTGCTGAGGCAGAAACTGGGGCGCCTTAAACGTGACCTCATGGATATGGGTACACTTATGGCACCTTTAGTCAAATATGCCGATTCTGATAGTACCAAGGATCCTGCGTCTGATGATGAGAAGATAGGGAAGGGAAAAAGGAACGGCAATGGAAAGGGTCAGCAGCATAACCCGGGGAATCAAGGCCGCAATAAGCGTAAGGCGGATGGTAACCCGGAGTTTGTGGCCAATGCCAACGTACGAGGTAACAATCCGAGAGGTAAGGGTAAATCGCCTCGATCCGGCGGGTCAGGCCCATCTCTGGAGCAACTACTCAATGAGCCCTGCCCGAGACACGGCACCCGGGAGCGGCCGACCACACATCTATGAAAGGATTGCGCGATCATGAAGGCGTTTAAAAATTCCAACACCTTCGATGGCGGTCATGGATCCGGCGGCGGTTCATGGGCCGGCGGCTTTCACGGCCCAGGCGGTGGCTCAAATTCCGGCTTTCAGGGACATTCAGGTGCTAACAATCAGCAGCAGTCTGGTCAAGGTGGACAACAACAGCAACAGTCGGGTTATCAAAGCCATCCGAAGCAGTTGAGTGGTGGACAGTATCACGTGTTTACTACTAGCTTGTGCAAACGTGACCAGAAGGTTCATAAGAGGGCTGTGAATTCCGTTGAGCCGGCAATTCCTCGTTATCTAAGGTGGTCAGAGCAGCTCATCATATGGGGCAGGGAGGATCATCCTCCGTGGGTCGATAACCCGGGTCAGTTGGCTTTGGTAGTGGCGCCTCAGGTTGGTGGGTATAAGTTCACCAAGGTGCTCATGGATGGGGGTAGTAGCATCAACATCCTCTACTACGAGACCTTTCAGCGCATGGGTTTGACTGATAAAAATCTGAGAAACATCCAACACTGTCTTCCATGGAGTTGTCCCTGGTAAGTTAGCTTACCCAGTTGGCAGGATTGAGCTGGAGGTGGCTTTTGGAGACGAACATGACTCCAGAGCTGAGAAGTTGACATTTGAGGTGGTCAAGATCAGGAGCCCATACCACGCTCTGTTTGGACGGCCGGCTTATGCTAAGTTTATGGCCCGGCCATGTTACGTTTATTTACAACTCAAGATGCCGGGTTACAAGGGCACCATCACTGTACATGGCAGTCGTAAGGTAGCATTGGAATGTGAAGAAGGTGACGTGGCTTATGCTGAGTCGGCCTGCGCAGCAGAGGAGCTCAAATTTTATCAAGATAATGTTGACCCGACGGATATGACATCCCTGAAGAAGCCAACTATAGAGCACGACCCGGCGCTGAAGTTTAAGTCGGCAGCCGAGACAAAGCTTGTTGATTTTACCCCAGGTGATTCTTCTAAACAGTTCAACATCAGCAGCAACTTGGATCCCAAATAGGAAAGCGCGCTCATCGAGTTCATCCGTGAGAACCGGGACATGTTTGCATGGAAACCTTCTGACATGCCGGGTGTACGGAGGGAACTCGCTGAGCACACTCTCAATATTGATCCAAAGTATAAGCCGGTCAGGCAGTTTCTTCGGCGTTTTAACGAAGAGCGATGGAAAGCTATTGGGGAAGAAGTCGCCCGGCTCTTAGCAGCCGGGTTTATCATTGAAGTTTTTCACCCGGAGTGGTTGGCTAACTCGGTGCTTGTCCTCAAGAAGAACGGCACCTGGCGGATGTGTGTGGATTACACAGACTTAAACAAGGCTTGTCCGGCTGACCCTTTTGCTCTTACCCGTATTGATCAAATCATTGATGCTACGGCGGGTTGTGAGTGTTTAAGTTTTTTGGATGCTTACTCCAGTTATCATCAGATTAAGATGGCAGTTAAGGACCAGGAGAAGACAGCTTTCATCACTCTGTTTGGAGCCTTCTGCTATGTATCTATGCCATTTGGGCTCAAGAGTGCCCAGGCGACTTATCAGCGGTGTGTGCAGAACTGTTTGCACGACCAAATCGGGCGTAATGTCCATACCTATGTGGATGACATTGTGGTGAAGTCCAGAGAAAAGGAGACCTTGATATCTGACTTAAAGGAGACCTTTGATAATCTTCGGGTTTACAAGATGATGCTTAACCCGGCCAAGTGTGTGTTTGGCGTTCTTGCGGGCAAGCTCTTGGGGTTTCTGGTGTCCAACAGAGGCATCGAAGCTAACCTGGAGAAGACTAAGGCAATTACCTCCCTGGCTAAACCGGCATGCATCAATGATGTTCAGCGACTGGCGGGTCGCGTTGCCGCCTTAAGTCGATTCATAAGTCGGCTCGGTGAGAAAGGCCTCCCATTATATCAAATGATGAAGAAAACTGACACTTTTGTCTGGAGTGAGGCCGCTGATGCTGCTTTTGAGGACTTAGAGAGACAACTGTCTGAGCCGCCAGTTCTGGCGGCTCCGATTGACAAAGAGCCTTTGCTGTTATATGTGGCTGCCAATTCACGAGCCGTCAGCGTTGCCATTGTGGTGGAGCGTAAGGAAGCCGGTAAGGAGCATCCGGTTCAATGGCCAGTTTATTACATCAGCGAGGTGCTCATTGAATCCAAGCAAAGGTACCCGCATTGGCAAAAGCTTGTTTACGGGGTGTTCATGGCAAACCGGAAGCTGAAGCAGTACATTCAAAGCCACCCTATAACTGTGGTAAGTTCTGCCCCTTTGGGAGACATCATTCAGAACAGGGCGGCCACAGGACGAGTCGCCAAGTGGGCTATTGAGCTTGGGCCTCATGGCTTGAAATACATGCCTTAGACGGCTATTAAGTCTCAGGCCTTGGTGGACTTCATCAATGATTGGACAGAGTTGCAGGCCCCTGAGGAGAAGCCGGATAACACATACTAGACTATTCACTTTGACGGGTCCAGGCAGCTAGAAGGCTCGGGGGCTGGAGTGGTGTTAACTTCCCCTCGAGGTGACAAGTTTTGTTATGTACTCCGGCTTATGTTTCCATGTACTAACAATGCAGCTGAATATGAGGCATTACTCCATGGTCTCCGGATGGCTAAGGAGATGAACTTAAGCCGGGTACGATGCTTGGGCGACTCAGATTTGGTGGCTCAACAAGTGTCAGACAAGTGGGATTCCAAAGACCCCCTCACACTACTAGGGAAAACCCTAGCAGTAGCGCGTGTTTTGTGCCCACTAGTAGCGCGGTGGGCCGTGCTACTAATAAGGCGCTACAGCTATTGCTTAGCATTAATGCGTGCCAGCACGCGCTACTGCTAGCACAAATAGCTGCAGCGTTTGTTCAGTACCGCGCTACTGCTAAGGTAACTACTTGCAACGTGTTTTCCTTCCATCGCTACTAGTATTTTTTTATTTTTAGTGTATTTATGCGCCATCATACAAATATTGGTACAATACCAGCTGTTATGAGGTTTACATCATTATGTCCATAACAGTGTGTCAAATGAAGGTGGATTAGGTTCAAGTGGAGGCAATATGTGGTGCATGTCAAAAGTATACTACTAATCCAAACTTGATCTAGTTTGGACTAGTAGTACTTTCGATGTGCACCACATGTTGCCTCCACTTGAATCTAATCCGCCAGCACAAGCTATTTAATCATCATCATAGTCATTACCACCAACAGTATTTATTTAATCAGCACTAACACTAGCTAATAATAATCATCATAGTCATTACCACCAACACTAGCTATTTTATCATCATAGTAATAGTGTAGCACATCATCATCCTCAAACTCATTTCTAGCTAGCTAATCACTCCTGCTGCTGTCTCTTAGGTAAAATAACATAAAACATGTATAGCTCTCCTCCTCGATCAAACTGGAGCATGCAGATGAACTTGTCTCCTAATCGTGGGTAGCGCATCTGTTTACTGCCCCCTAGTACTTCTCTGCGCTCCCCCATCACATATTTGGTCCAGTCTTGCACTATTAAACATCCGTCGCTAATCTTGAATGCACTAAAGTAATCTGTAGGATATGTTGGCCGTAAGCTGATAATACTCATGGTACCTTTAGTCTCGATCCCATAAGGCACAACATTCATCGGGAGTCCCTGTTGAAGAACATCGCACGGTAACATACTTAGCAATGAAGTTTAGCTTCAAAAATAATGTATGGAAAAGATGCACTGATGAAAAATAGTAAAAATCTTACCATCCTTCCTAAATAGATGTGACCGTAGTTCATTACGAACACTATTGGTCGCACATTTTCAGTACTAACATTTCTAAATGCAGGAAGAAAATTTGTCTTGACAGTATCAAGATCCTCAAGCCACGAAACATAATGACTGAGCTCCTCGCAGTTGAGTTCAGCCCCAGGAAAGTATACGGTCCTGTCTACCAAGTGCTGGACATGTTTGCTTGCACCGAAATAAGCTGACAATACAAATTTGTTGTCAACTATTTTTGAATAAACAATATCAAAGACATAAATATGGTTGAGAAACTTACATAATGGTATAACTGGAGGCATTTGCACATCGACCCAGATGTCGGTATTACCTTCAATATCATCTTCCGGACGAATATCAAAGGTGATAACCATATCAGGCTCAAATGCATAAGTCTTGCATAGTGCTCGCCATGTTTTGCATCCAAAATAGGTGTAGTCGTCTGAATTGTATAACTTTGCATGGAAAATATAACCATGCTCGGTCTTCAAGTAAACTTTCTTTTCCTCCATACTATGACTGAAACCTATCTTATCCAATACAAAAACTCTTGCATGGCAGGGGATACGCTAGTAGAATAGTAAAAAAAATATAAGTTGAAGCAAATGAAGCAGATGTCATGCTTAATTACGAAAAAAGACTTGTCGTTGTGACTTACTGTATCCACTTCGAAGTTCTCGTCCAGCTTGATGCTGAAGCGCCTATCATCATCTAGGAAGATTCCGTCGCACAGGCCGCGCTCGTCTTTGCAGTATTTGCAAATACCGAAATCCTTCTCGTCGTCAGACATTTCCTATGTTCATAGTTAAAACATTAATTGAAAATCGATCGAAGACAACTACCAAGATACTCAACACGCAAATCCGGGGCCCTCGATATTTCCTACATATTCTGGCACAAGTCATGCCAAAATTCACGGAAAAATCCGGCATGACCTTTGCTAAAATAGGACATATCGAGCGCCTGAAATTTGCCGGAACGGAAATGAATCAACACTCCGGCAAAACATAGGCCACTCGAAGGTGTAACCTGCGAACATGACCGGCCACTTGGATATTGAGCAACACAAGATATACATTTCAAAATATCTTATAGGACTCAAATTATCATGCATTTAATAAGCAAAAGTAAATCATCTCATGCGTTAGTACATCGTCGAATATTATCACTAATACATCACGAATAGTGTCATACATATAACATCACTAATACAACTAAAACTCTAGCACACGACGGGTATCGGTGCGGGCGGCGGACACCCACAGAGAAGGCACCATCACGGGATCATAGCTCCAGTGAGATCCCCGGAGAACCTCTCAGGTATTGGAGAACGGCCTGTGCTCCAACGCAAACAAGTAGCGACGGACGTGCGCGTCCTCCTCACTGACACGGTGACACACCACCTCCGCGGAGTCCTCGAGCCTCTGGATCATCTCTGGCCCACGCGACCGCCACCAAAGAAGGTTCGGGTCAACGACAGGCTGGCTCCTCACCAACCTGCGCCCCCAGTAGGTAGCGCCTCCTAGTACCACCCCGGCGGAGCCTAGTCCTGGACATGGCCGATTTGGTCAAGCAGGTGTCGTCCTCCGCCGACTCGACGACGAGGATGCGGGATAGGAATCGTCCACGTCGAGGCGGGAAAAATTGCTTTAACTAAAAAATCACCTAATTAGTACCTAGTTCTTACTAACTAGTTCTTACTAACTAAATAGAAGAAGGTCAAATTTTACTCGTTTTATTATGCATTACACTAGTGTTTATTCATCATCTAAGAAAATATCACCTAAGAAAAAATCCCAGCCGCATCTGTATGCAATTCATTTCCACCCATAGATGAACCCTAACTATTTGATGCAACTAAAATTTGAAGAACCCTATCTAGGCAGAGGTAGGGGAGGGGGAGGAGCAGGCGTGCTCACCTCGATCGGGTGCCTGCGGCGAGAGAGGGGCGGGCGGCGTTGAGGTCGGGCTTGGGGCTCGGGCGCACGAGGAGGGCGGCGTCGAGGTCGGGGCCGGGGGCGGCGTCCAGGCCGGCGTTGAGGTCGCGGGCGGGGGTGGCGTTTAATCCAGGGTCGGGGGCGGCGTAGAGGGTGTGCGGAGAGCGCGCGGCGACCGACGGGCGACGGCGGCGGCGAGAGCGGAGGAGATCGATTTGGGGGAAGTGGCCGTGGGGAAGGACGAACGCGGTGGTTAAGTCAGAAGTAGCAGTAGCGCGTTCCTGGAAGCGCGCTACTGCTACATTAGCTACAGCGCGTTCTGGGATACGCGCTACTGCTACTACTTTCTCCTTTTTCCCTTTTTCATTTATTTTTCTTCACATTTTATTTTTTTCCTTTCACCTTCTTCTATTTCTTTCATTTTCAATTACCTTTCTATTTGCTTTTCATTTAATTTTATATCCTTTAGTAGTAGCGAGTTTAGAGCAAAACGCGCTGCTACAAAGAAAGTAGCAGTAGCGCGGTTCCATATAGATCGCTACTACTATGTGTACCATATCGGCTAAGCCGTGAGAATTTTAGTAGTAACGTGTATGCAGTGAGACGCGCTACTGCTACGACGTTATCTGCAGCGCGGTTTCGGCAAGCGCGCTGCTGCTACTTAGCACCAGCGTGCTTATTTGACCCACGCTACTGCTAAAGTTCTGTGTATAAGGTTTTCCCTAGTAGTGTCATGGCGGCTTATCGTCGTGAGGTGGATGCTGTGGCTGGTCACTTCACGGGTTATCAAGTGGAGCACATTGATCAAAGGAAGAATGAGGTGGCTTATGCTTTAAGCCGGCTGGGATCCCAACGTAAGCCGGTGCCGCCCAACACCTTTCTTGATGTGTTACATAACCCTTCTGTCAAGGTGCCTATCGAGGAAGAATTAGCAGTGCCAGACCCGGAGGCACAGCTGGTGGCGGCTCTTCATGTCATCCCGGATTGGACGGTGCCTTACTTGGCTTATATGACCCAGGGTGAATTACCGGAGCATGAGACATTAGCGAGACAAATCGTCAGGCGCTCCAAATCCATCACGATTGTTAACGGCGAGTTACATCACCTCAGCGTCACGGGGGCATTTCAACGTTGTGTGTCACCTACAGAAGGCCAAGAAATACTCCGTGAGATCCATGAAGGAGATTGTGGCCATCATGCCGGGTCAAAATCCCTCGCAGCCAAAGCTTTTCGTCATGGTTTCTATTGGTTGACGGCTCACGCTGATGCGGGGGATCTGGTCAGTAAATGTGATGGGTGTCAAAAGTTCTCACGACGAGCTCATGTGCCGGCTCAAGAATTGAGGATGATCCCAATCACTTGGCCATTTGCAGTCTGGGGGCTTGACATGGTCGCATCTTTCAAAAGGTCTAAAGACAAAAAGACACATCTACTGGTAGCAGTGGACAAGTTTACCAAGTGGGTTGAGGCAGAGCCGGTCAGTAAGTGTGATGCAGCCACGGCGGTTCAGTTCATGAAAAAGGTGATCTTTCGTTTTGGTTTTCCACATAGCATCATAACTGATAATGGCACTAATCTCTCTAAGGGTGCCATGGAAGAGTTCTGTCAAAGAGAACATATCCGACTTGATGTTTCGGCTGTTGCTCATCCTCAATCCAATGGTCAAGCAGAGAAAGCTAATCAAGAGATCTTGAAAGGTATCAAGCCCCGGCTCTTGGTCCCTTTACAGTGGACCTCTTGGTCCCTTTACAGTGCATCAACACTACGCCTAACAGATCTATGGGATACACACCTTTCTTCATGGTTTATGGAGCAAAGGCGGTCCTGCCAAGTGACATCCGGCACGACTCACCCCGTGTGGCGGCTTACGTTGAGGCGGATAACGAAAAGGCTCATCAGGATGCACTTGACTTGTTGGACGAGGAGCAAGACTTAGCAATAGCCCGCTCGGCGATTTACCAGCAAGACTTGCACCGCTATCACAGCCGCCGGGTTAGGAGCAGAACCTTTCAGGAAGGCGACTTGGTGCTCCGGCTCATCCAGGATCAGTTTGATATGCACAAGCTATCCCCACCTCGGGAAGGGCCCTTTGTGGTCAGCAAGAATCTGCACAACGGGTCATATTATCTCATCGATATTCGAGAGCACAAGGACTCATTTAAATCGGAGGAAGAGACCCGCCGGCCGTGGAACATAGCTCATCTCTGGCCTTACTATACTTAAGTTACTTTTTATAATGTACATATTATATAAAGCAATAAAGCAGGACCTTTGTCCTTTTTTCCCATAAAGAAATGTTTCATGTTTTCTTTATCAGGTGATGGACACTGCTGAGGGAGTCCTGGACTAGGGGGTTTAGCCTCCTTGATCTCGTGGTAGATCCACTCTTGTACTACCCATATCATCAATATCAATCAAGCAGGAGTAGGGTTTTACCTCCATCTAGAGGGCCCGAACCTGGGTAAAAACATCGTGTCCCTTGTCTCCTATTACCATCCGCCTAGACGCACAGTTCGGGACCCCCTACCCGAGATCCGCCGGTTTTGACACCGTCATTGGTGCTTTCATTGAGAGTTCCTCTGTGCCGTCACAATCAGGAAGGATGCCTCTTCCCATCTTTAAAGATGGTACCATTGCCAAAGGAGCTTTGGCCGGCAGCCAAACTATCCGGATAGGTGGTTTTCTTATGACCGCCTGTTCGGCCGTCGCTTCGACGATGACCTCTCGGGTCATCAAAAGCGATCTTCGGGTCAACTCGGAATTCACCGAGCAGCTGGATCCGATGGAGCTCTCTTCCGAAAACGAGCTCTTGGATCGCATCGCCGCCCTGGGAGTCGCTACAGACTATGATCAAATTGGGCTTAAAACCGATCTGAGAGAGATTAACTCCCCCTAGGTTACCAACCACGTTGCGGTGGTAGAGGAACAACGCAGCGACTCTTCTTCTATATTAAAGACCAGTTATGTCCGGACTCCTGATCCCTCCATGCCGGCTTCCCGCGGAGGGACGGATGTCAATCAAGTACTAAACCTAAAGTCAGGCAGCGGACCAGATTCGTTGGGCAACATCCAGCAATCCAAGCTTCCTAATTCGGAAACTTTTCGGCCCTTGAGCCTCAAGTTGGGCAGGGTTCCGTACTTAACTCCACCCGCCCACCCAAACATAAGAGATCTATCTCAAATCCAGCAAGAGCCCACGGAAACAGTACATCATTACTGGGCTAGATTCCTCCTGGTTATGGACAGGATAAAGGACTGCCGTGAGGAAAACACAATCTCAATTTTCTGCAATAATTTCACGGACAAGGGAATCACGAACGCCATAAGTCGCCGCGAAATTACACGCTTCGCCGACCTGGCGTCCATAGTACAAAAGTACTGTGCGATGGAGAGCACCTAGAAAACCGAAACTAAGTTTTGGGACAATCCGGCTCCGAACACAACCCTAGTCCGAAAGAAAAGGGTGAATCATGCTCACGCACCCGGGACAAAAACTAAAAAGCAAAAACCCCATAAAGGGCACGGAACCGTACTGGAGGGATGGCTCAGCGGACCTTGTAAAATCCACAGTACAGAGGGCGCCACTCCAACACATAGCCTTCGAGCATGTTGGATACTACGGCAGGTGGCCAAAAGTGGCGAAGAGCTTCTAGCCCCGGAGAACCAACCCAATAGTACCAGTACGGTATTAACAGTCTTCGAGACTTTCGCATCAAACAATATGCGGAAACGAACACTCTGCAGCCTTGCCGAAGTCTACCAAGTAGCAACAATAAATCCATGGAGTGACACAGGTATCACCTTCAATGCCAGTGATGAACCTAAATTCCGAACAGCCCGAGCACCAGCCGCATTGGTCCTCAGTCCAATAGTGGACGGCTTTCGTCTTACCAAGGTACTCATGGATGGCGGCAGCGGATTAAACCTCATCTACGAGGAAACCCTCCGAAAAATGGAAATGGACTGGAGCCGCATTGAGCGAAGCAGCACAACCTTTAGAGGAATAATCCCTAGTCGGGAAGCACGCTGCATAGGAAAACTCACACTAGATGTGGTGTTCGGCTCGCCGGACAATTACAGGTCCGAGGAGGTCACGTTCCAAGTGGCCCCGTTCAGCAGCGGATATCATGCCTTATTTGGGCGAGAGGCATTCACAATTTTCCAAGCTATACCCTATTACGGGTACATGAAGCTTAAAATGCCCGGGACCAATGGAATCATCACTCTTGTCAGTGATCCGGACATAGCACTCCGCACTGAAAATAAGACAGCCGCACTAGCCCTAGAGGCACTATCCGAAGCCCTAGCGGCAGAGGAACTCACTGCGCTGCGTTCCATGGTGAATAGGGACGATGTGATACTCGATAAGAGATCTAAGTCCACCTCTTTTAAACCAGCAGACGAAATAGTCAAATTCCAGGTCCATCCAACGGACCCCACAAAGACGGCCTCCATTGGGGCACAATTAAACCCTGATGTAGACGCCGCACTACGAGAATTCCTTCGGGAAAATTGGGACATTTTTGCCTGGCACCCTTCAGATATGCCAGGAATCCCACGCAGGCTGGCAGAACACAGCCTAAACATCCTAAAAGGATTCAAGCCAGTCAAACAGGCTCTTCAGCGATTTTCCGAACCCAAAATACAGGCAATGGGAGAGGAGCTAGCCAAACTATTAGAAGCCGGATTCATCAGAGATATAAAACATCCGGACTGGCTAGCGAACCTGGTAATGGTACTCAACAAGGAAAAATCATGGCGCCTTTGTGTCGATTTTAAAGACCTTAACAAGGCCTGTCCAAAGGATCCTTTCCCCCTTCCCCGCATCGACCAAATCATCGATGCTACCGCAGGGCACGATTCATTGTGCTTCCTCGACCCATACTCCGGATACCATCAAATCAAGATGGCGGAAATAGACCAGGCTGCAACGGCATTCATTACTCCATACGGACCATTCTGCTTCAACACAATGCCCTTCGTACTCAAAAACGTCGGCGCAACATATCAGCGCATGACTCAGACATGTCTGGCTACCCAGATCGGCAAAACAGTGGAGGTATACGTAGACGATGTGGTTGTTAAGACCAAACATGTCGAAACTCTAGTAGACGATTTGAGGCTCACATTCGACAACCTCCGAGCATATGACATTAAGCTCAACCCAGAAAAATGCGTTTTCGGCATACCAGCCGGAAAGCTCTTGGGCTTCATTGTATCCGGTAGAGGAATTGAAGCAAATCCAGCCAAGATCCGAGCTCTATCACAATTGGATATCCCAAAATACCTCAAACAAATACAAAAACTGACTGGATGCGTGGCGGCTTTAAGCCGCTTCATCTCCCGTTTGGTAGAAAAGGCATTGCCCCTCTATCGCCTCCTCCGGCGCACCGAACACTTCAAATGGACGAATGCTGCCACGGCCGGACTCGAAGAAATAAAGGCCATATTGGCAACAAATGCGGTCCTGGCCGCGCCCAACCTTGGAGAACCGATGTTATTATATATCGCGGCAACACATCAAGTTGTCAGCGCGGTACTCGTCGTCGAACGAGAAACAGAAGGACACAAATTCCCTCTTCAAAAACCAGTGTACTACGTATCCACTGTCTTAGCTCCATGCAAGTCCCGGTATCCACATTATCAAAAGATAGCGTACGCAGCATTCATGGCATCCCGGAAGCTGCGACACTACTTTCAAGAGTGTTCGATAATAGTGGCCTCCGAAGTACCTCTCAACGACATTATAAACAACCGTGACATGATGGGCAGGATTGCAAAATGGGCCATTGAGCTCTTACCATTCGACATAACCTACAAACCATGGCGAGCTATAAAGTCGCAAGTTTTGGCTGACTTCATCGCCGAATGGACCGAAGCCGAACTCCCTAAAGAGTAGGGTGCATACTCCAATTGGATCATGCATTTCGGCTCCAAAATGTTGGCCGGCTTGGGGGCTGGCGTCGTATTGACGTCTCCAACCGGAGACACAGTCCAATACGTACTTCAGATAATGTACACGGACTCCAACAATGCAGCCGAATTTGAGGCCCTTCTACATGGTCTCCGGATGGCAATCTCCATGGGTATTCAAGCCTAGAGGTGCGCGGGGATTCAAACCTTGCAATATCCCAAGTAAATGGAGACTTTCATGCCAAGGATACGAAAATGGCAGCCTATCGTAACGCCGTCTTAAAAATGTCAGCTCGGTTCGAAGGACTCGAATTCCACCATGTAGCCCGGGATAATAACCAGGCAGCCGACGAGTTGGCACGCATCGGCGCAAAACGCGACGCCGTCCCTCCAAACATCTTCCTGGAGCGGCTCTTTAAGCCATCCTTATTATGGAAAGAGGAGTCCGAAAATAACAACCTGGAACCAACCGCACCACCCAACACGGAACATTCTGACACAATCGGTGGCTCAGCCAATGAAATAACACCTTCAGCCCACGAAATAATGGCAGTAATTGCCCCATGGACGGAACCATTCCTAGCCTACTTAATTAGGCAGGAACTTCCCGAAGACCAAAATGAGGCCCGCTGCATAGTTCGGCGATCTAAAGCCTACAAGGTCCATGAGGGAGAACTTTATAAGAAAAGCACAACCGGAGTCCTTCAAAGGTGCATCTCCGAAGAGGAAGGGCGAAATCTCCTGGCTGAAATTCACGCCGCAGCCCGGGCCCTTGTGGGCAAGGCCTTCCGTACAGGATTTTATTGGCCACCTGCCCGGGCAGATGCTCAGGACTTAGTCCAACGATGCGTCGGTTGCCAGCTCTTTGCTAATCAAAGCCACATGCCACCCACCGCCCTCAAAACTATACCCATCACCTAGCCATTAGCGGTCTGGGGGCTTGACATGGTTGGACCCCTTAAAGGGGGAACCCACAAGCAAAAATACCTATTGGTCATGGTGGATAAATTCACCCAATGGATAGAGGCCAAGCCGGTTAAAACGGCCGAATCCGGACCTGTGATAGACTTCATATCTGGGGTAGTAAACCGTTATGGCGTCCCCCACAACATCTTCACTGATAACGGCACGAACTTCACGGCCGACGAGGTTAAACTCTGGTGCAAAAACATGGGCATCAAGCTCGACTATGCTTCAGTCTACCACCCTCAAACTAACGGTCAAGTCGAACGAGCAAATGGTCTAATCATGAGCGCCATTAAACCCAGGTTAGTGCGGTCCCTCACGGAATCTAACATGCACTGGGTGGAGGAGCTCGACTCCGTACTCTGGGGGCTGCGGACCGCGCCAAATCGTACTACCGGATTCACGCCATTCTTTATGGTATACGGCGCAGAGGCAGTTTTGCCCTGCGATATAATTCATGACTCACAGCGAGTGCGCATGTATGAAGAAAGAGAAGCCGAGTTGGATCGGCAGGACAGTTTGGATGCATCGGAGGAGGAGCGCGACGTGGCAAAGGCTCGTTCCGCATTCTATCAACAGCAGGCTCGAAGATATCAAAGTAGAGAAGTACGGGCCAAAACTTACAATGTTGGCGAACTAGTTCTACGCCTGCTGGACAAGAAAAAGGACAAACTCAAGCCCAAGTGGGAAGGTCCCTTCATCATCGATCAAGTCCTGACCAGCGGAGCATACCGTCTACGAAACGCATCGAACAATCGACTCGAGCCGAACCCATGGAACGCAGCCCGCCTCCGAAGATTCTACGCCTAGCGCCGGACTCGGAGTTCGTCTCCTTCCTCCGTCCACATTTTAAACGTTTGCTGTCTTTTGTTTTTTCTCTTCCTTCCTCCCTTCTTTTCGTAAAGCCTTTATGGGCTGACCTGCGCATTGTTCGCACACACTTGACGTGCTGCTTGCACTCATTATACCTGGGGGCTTCTTTAACAGAAGCTTATTTATACGGGCTTCATGCCCAACACACGCGTCACACTTCCGCATGTACCTTTTACTCACCATTATATGCATCGATATGACTTAAGTTTTGGCCAAGCTGGGTTGCCTGGCTCCTGTGCTTACCCCTACGTTCCCGATTGTTCGGCTAGGAGGTAAAGGGAGCACCTCTGCGATTGTTACTGCCAAGTCAGCCAGATGTGTACCTCAGACTGGGTGAAGCCGAAAGCTAGCGTTCCTAAGGGAATATTCGGTCGGTGACTTGAAAGATGATTTCTTCTTTATTTATTCATCTACCCCCAGATGCTTTTCTGCTCTTTTCGCAGTCCGTACATGCACTTTAGGGCATGCCTCTCAGGGAAAGGAACCCCTAACGGAAAAATTCTCCCTGGAAGATGTTTCTTACTAACCATGTAATATAACATAACTAGTTGGGCACTTGTCTGATAAAGCACTAATGACCCCTACGCCTGGTGTCCATGCATGCCCCGGTTTTTTTTCATAACCGTGAGGGTATTCGGACACACTCCAGACTCTAGGGTCCCGAGGTTGAAGCGAAAAGGTCCGCAAAGACAAACGATCTACAATCCGGCTAGAAGGCATTTTACATGTCATTTTAGATTACATTGTCAAATTGACTGATTGTACTCCTCTTCAATCCCATCTAACAGGCTGTCTAGCTTACAGTCCCGTTGGGAATACTTAGCGGGCAACTCTACTTGGCTGTACATTAATCTCACAGGAATCTCCTTCCTATCGGTCCCCACAGGTCCGACCTCGGCCATGTGGTTTGGATCAGCCTTTGTGTACTGCGTCTTCACCATGGCCCATGCCTCCCGGGCGCCTTGACGGCAGGACGATATCTTCGATAGACGGAAGCGCTGCCGTGCTCCCTGAAGCTTCTCCGCAAGCCCTCCAAGACCCTCGGGCAGGAAGACGGATGGCCATAAGGCCTGGACGACGCCGCTCATCGCCTGCCGAACACGTTCGTGTCGCTGCAGCAGCTCGGGAAGTAGATCACCCGTTGAACCGGGCATTTCCTCCGCAGGACGTCCCGTGAGCACACCTACAGACATATTTCTATCAATCGACTCCCTCGTCAAACTCTTCTTTTCAAAAGAGTTTGCTCAAGCACTTACTGTAAATGCCGCGACGAAGCTGCTGATTCTCCTTCACGGAGCCAGACAGCTGGGCCTGAGCGCCTTTTAGTTCTTCGCCCAGCTGGGTGTTGGCATCTTGGAGTTTGTTCCTCTCCTGCTACACCTTCATAAGCACCCTCTCGCCGGCCTTCAGCTGGCGCAGTAGCTGTTGCTTGTCCGGATCAAGTCCGGCACCATCTGCAAAATTATTGTCAGACTTATACGCATGCCGCACTTCATAAACTACTTATCTTTTTGAAGTATGTATTACCAGAAGGGGTCTCTGTGGCTCCCCCTGCGGCAGCAAGTGCGGCCTCAAGTTGGGCCTTGCACTCTTGAAGCTCCTGGGACAGCTGGGTATTCTTCTCTGTAAGATCCTGCATAACAAATGATCCTTAAATCAGTTATTCTAACTATTTTAAGTCTTGGGGGCTACTGGCATATATAACTATTAAAATTCCTTACCTGTATGTCTTTCACATACTGCTCCGTGGCTCTGGTTAAACCATCTTGAGCGGCACGGAGGTGTGCATCTCCCGCATTAAAGGCATTCAACGCCTCCGGGGAGAAACACGTGTCACGAAGAACTGTCCGACGGAGCCTGTGATTCATGGCGCTCTCCACCTCAGACCTGGTGGCGGACAGCCTGTCGGCATCCTCCGTTGGAGGAGCATCCGGCTCGTGCCTTGCGCTCGCCTCCCCCTCCGGACCAGGTGTTGGAGGCTGGCTGGCGGAGGCTTGGTTGGCAACCTCTCCCGGCACAGTCCGGCGAGCGCTCTTTCTCCTGGAAAAGTCATGAGCATTAATATACCTCCCAGGAATCTTTCCCTTAAAAATGATGGCGTGCTATACCGTTGCGGCGACGTTTTGATTCGCACCGCACCCCTCTTCCGCCTGCTGGGCCGAACTGACCCTTGTTGGTCAGCCGCCGCGGGTTCGGCTTCCCGCTTTGAAGGCACCTCCTGCGAGACACCGTTGGTATACGATGGTCAGAAATAAGCACGGATGAAGTAATGGTGTCAGGACTCCGGTCATAGTTACCTGGGAAGCCGGAGATAAACCGGGGTAGTCAGCCGTAATGGCGACTAGAGCATTGTCCATGCTAAGTTGGTGGAACACCCCGTCAATCAGCTCCACCTCTATGTCCGGATCCTCTCTGGAGGCCGGATCAAGGGATCTTCCTGGATCCTCGGGTTGTGGAGTCGGACTGCGTACGCCCTCCACATCCCGGCGCAGTTCCTGCGTCGAAATCATAAAATATGACACTTAACTTTGAAAGCACGGATCGGATAGATAAACGTCTGCTCACCCAGCTCCGAGGGTTATTCATGGAGAATCCATTCAATGGACTCATGTGAAGGAAGTCCTCCTTCTCCCCCTTGTACAAGCCGGACAGGATCTTCACCAGATCGGCGGCCGATCCCGGCTCCTTGCGGCCATGACGGGTGGCGTCATTCTCCCCGTTGAAATCCCACATGGGGTGGCCCCTATATTGGAGCGGCTGCACCCCTCGCATAATGCACGTGGCCATGACTCCAATCATGGTCAATCCGGAATGGGCCAGCAACCTTATCCGGCCCATCAGATATTGGACGCTCCTATCATCTTCCCGTTGAGGGCTCCGCGGGCGCCAACTCAAGCGTTTCTTCAGAGGAGCGTTGCAGAACTCCGGGAGACCGATCCGAACTGGGTCCGGTAGTGGAGCGTCTTCCATATAGAACCATTCCGAAGGCCAGTCTTTGGACGCCTTCTTCGGGGTTCCGGATAGATATCCGGTCCCGGCGATGTGCCATATTTCGGCTCCGCCCACTTGATATATCGACCCCTCGCGAGAACGGGGTACGAGGCAAAACAACCTCTTCCACGGCGCAAAATGGGGCTCGATGCCCAAGAACAGCTCGCAAAGAGCTACAAAACCCGCAATATGCAAAATGGAGGCGGGTGTAAGGTGATGAAGCTGGAGTCCGTAGAACTCCAGGAGCCCCCGGAGAAACGGATGTATGGGAAATCCGAGTCCCCTTATTCGATAGGGGACGAAGCACACCCGCTCCCCTTTGGAGGGATTGGGGGTGTTCTCCGCCTGCTTTCCACCTTTGTAGGTGGCCAGTCCGGCTCGAACCGGGACCATGAAGGCCGGAGGAAGGTATCCCTCCACTTGGAGCGTCACCAGCTCGCTGTGTGGGACTGAACATCTCCTCCAATCTCCTGGCTGAGGGCTGGGAGCACGAGAGCTGGAGCCGCGTCGACTGTCCATGATGGAGTGGACTTTTTGTCAGAGGCGCTCCGATGAGTACTCGCGGAAGGAGGATGGTGTGATTTGGATCTAGATCCTCGCCTCTCTTATAGGCAGCTTATTCGTGCAGCTTGGGGGTAAAACATAAAAATACCCTGGCTTTTCGCATTCATACGACACGTGGAAGAGGGCCATTATTGGACGTGGAAGCCAAGGAGAGCAACATTTATAAGGAAGCCGGACACTATTCGGCAAAGCACATGGAATTTGGAGGAGAACCCGCCTTGCAACTCCGAAGACAATATACGCGCCGGACTCGTCGTCATTGAAGCCTAGTTCGGGGGCTACTGAGGGAGTCCTGGACTAGGGGGTGTCCGGATAGCCGAACTATCATCATCGGCCAGACTCCAAGACTATGAAGATACAAGATTGAAGACTTCATCCCGTGTCCGGATGGGACTTTCCTTGGCGTGGAAGCCAAGCTTGGCGATACAGATATGTAGATCTCCTACCATTGTAACCGACTCTGTGTAACCCTAGCCCTCTCCGGTGTCTATATAAACCAGAGGGTTTTAGTCCATAGGACAGAAGAACAATCATACCATAGGCTAGCTTCTAGGGTTTAGCCTCCTTGATCTCGTGGTAGATCCACTCTTGTACTACCCATATCATTAATATCAATCAAGCAGGAGTAGGGTTTTACCTCCGTCAAGAGGGCCCGAACCTGGGTAAAAACATCGTGTCCCTTGTCTCCTGTTACCGTCCGCCTAGACGCACAGTTCGGGAGCCCCTACCCGAGATCCGCCGGTTTTGACACCGACAGGGGACGGATCATATCTGAATCTGGCTTTCCCTTTTGGTCCAGCTTATGATCATATCTGTATCTAGCCATGGTCACTTGGGGGCTTCCTGTTCAAACATAGGTCGTATTCGAACCAAAGAGGACATAGCTGTCGATACCCACTTGATCGGCATACTGCCAAACCCACTTGGGGGCTTCCTGATCATATTTGAATCATAGCTTAACCCCTTTGGGTCTGACGTGGATCGTATTCGAATCAGCATCATTAAACAACTTTTATGTTCACTTGGGGGCTTCCTGTTCAAACATAGGTCATATTCGAACCAAAGAGAACATAGCTGTCGATACCCACTTGATCGGCATCGCCAAAGCCACTGGGGGCTATAGGATCGTATCAGAATCTTAGCTTAACCTCTTTGGAACGGTTCTCTAATCCTATTCGAATCAGGAGCCTGTGAACATTTGCAAGTATGATTATTTTAACTATCATTGAAACCTTCTTGAGGAGATGGTTCTTGATCTTTTCGGTTTTATATTGGTTACTTCAGGTTCTAAAAAGTGCCAGGTAAAAACTTATATGAGCCGGAGAGGTTATCAAAGGGGTCGCAGGTATGCTGTTATGATTATGTTTTAACTAATCATTAACCGGCTTATACATATGATTTTTGATCATCTCCGGGTTATAAATATTCTATAACCCGCTGGTGCAGTGAATCGTCCAGGAAACCTTGCTTGTTTTACGTGCAGGATAAAGCGGAGCAAGGTAAAATGTCAAGGAAACACTTGATTAACATAAGCTAGATGAATTTAGTGCTGGCGGCTTAACAAAAGCAATAACCATAAGGCATGACAGGCATTAAGGAGTTTTCTCTATCCTATTACAAGACTCCCCAAGTCTAAACAAGTGAAGCATCTTTCTTTGCAAGGTTATAACCCGGCTGGCGGCTCATTCCTCCGGCTGGCTTGATGACTCCAGGTTATCCTTCCCCGCCTCTCCTTCGGTTGTTTTGTCTTGGAAGGTGGACGAGGCCCAGTCAATGCCGCTCAAAGCTTCAAATTCAGCTTCATCATCCATTAAACTGGCCGGGTCCACTTCAGGGGCAAAGGTATGCTTACGCGTTAGAGGGATCAGGCTGACTTGGTCATATGGGGCGTTTGGGATTCTCCGTTCTTGCTATCATAACCCGGTGAATACTTAGTAAGATCAGTATCATCCCCAATGAGAGTCGCCAGGGGCCGTACGACTTTAACGCAGGCAGTGAAGTCTTGTTCGCCAAAAGCAGTGCTGTCCTCCTTAAGGCTTGGATATCCAAGAGAGAGATCAACAAGGTCAAGTTCTGGCACCCATGCTCTTGCCCGACTTAAAGCAGCCACGACTCTGGCTCTCGCAGATGCCCGCCTTAAGTCTTGAATGCGTTGAGGTAGCACCGAAAGATGCCTCAACACGTCTTGCAGGAGCCAAGGAGTGGTATTTGATAAGGCCACAGCGGCCAACACACGCTGTGACCCAGAGTACAGCTGCTCTACCAAGGTATACACTGCCTTAAGCTTGACCAGCATATTTTCCTTCAGATTGGTACTCCTGGGGCCTGCAGGTTCACAGGTATAACAGTAAGCCAGAGGTAACTATTACAATAACTCTTGAAAGATTACAATATTTATGAGCGACTTACCGAAGATGGCTGAGACCATTTGGGATATCTGCCGTTTTAAGTCGGACAACTCATTTGTTGCCTCGGCAAGAGATGTCTCTATTGTTTCAGCCCGAGTCACCAGTGAAGCCCTTTCATCAACCCAAGTTTTCTTCTCTGATTCAAATTTTTTCTTCAGTTTCTCTTGTTCAGAGACACTGAATTCAAACTTGGAGTTGGCTTTCTGAGCTTCGAGCTCTTGGGTTTTCAACTGACTCTTCAGATCGGCAATCTTCGCCTCAAATAGACTTATGGTGGCCTACATTTGACATCAGGCTATGGTAAGAATCTTGGTAAGATAATATTCAAGTCCTAAGCACTTTACAAGTAAAAATACTTAGCACTTGGGGCTAATGTGTAACCAAAATTCAAAGTTTCATGTTATCTCCGGATTAGACATATTCAATTTAAACCGGACAAAACTAATGGCAAGCATATTATTAAGTCTACAGCATATTCATTCATAAGCAATAGACTTGGGGGCTGGTACAGTAAGTAAGATTCAGAGTAAAAGCTTAAATTTTACCTCAGATTTATGCTGTATTTGCTTCACCATGTCAATTTCCAGGTCACGACTACTGTGTACTTGGTTCAAATAGCCTGAGACTATATCACCAATACTTAGGTGAGAGTAATCAGTGATGTCTTGTTTGGACTTCTGGCGCTGGGCAAACTCCTCCTTGGTGGTGCATTGGGCAAGGGCAGTAGGCCGGCCCGGTTCAACATATTGGCTCTTCACAATTTCAACCTCCGGGTCGGTCGTCTTGGCTGGGTTAGGGGTTTCCGGGTCATCCGAGTTGTGAATAACATCTTCTGCAGGCGGGTCAGAAGTTGGCTCCGGAATGTTAGAAGCCGGTTCAGGCGGTGGCTGATGAGTGGAGCTGTCAGGAACGGATGAGTCAAGCACCGGTTCAGTAACCACCGGGTCTTGGGATGGCTTATTCTTCTTTGCCCTCTTGCTGGGCTTTACTTGCAAGCTGTCAATCAAAGTGGAAGAATAAGTATCAAAGTATAAGTATGGATAAACCCAAAGTAAGAAAGGTTATATTACCCAGGAGCCGTTTTGAAAGCCGGCATATTCGATTGCATTGACTCATCAGAAGAAGGGGAGATATCCTGATAGTAGGAGTCAGATGAATTGAGAGGTTGGCAAATCAAACCCATCAAGGGTAAAACAAAACGTAAGTCGGAGATAACCTCCGTCCGACGCTTCCTGGTTACGTCGGGTAAGCCGGAGGAAAGCTCTGTGTCCTGGTTGGCCCGAGTCTGCCGCCGATTTTCAAGCTGCTCTTGCTTCAAAAGAAATTGAGGATCTTGGTAAGTGAGAGGGTGTGAAAACCTTACTTTCCTGGTCACCCTTCGGATTCTTTGTGTTGGCAAAGGCTCTGTCGGAGGAAATTATAGTTACCTCTTCGCCAGCTGCTTGACTATTCCCAGTATCCTCCTGAAAGGATCAAATATCAGTAAGATAACGGCAAAAGAGTTAAAGAAAATCAAAAAAGATTACCTCTTCCTCATCTGAAGAAGAGTCGTCCAATTTAAGCATATCAGAGGCGCTGGGTTTCTTCTTCTTAGAGGTACCCGTCCTAGCGGCTTTCCTTTCGGTCTTCTTGGCCGCTCTGGCCTGTTTTGCAGCCTCATGGTCATACTTGACCTTCCAGAAATTATCATCGGCCTTTGGGAAAGATAAAGAATCATAAGTACCAGAAGGTAACATATTAAAGAGTATTTGTGAAGATTAGTAACTTACCGCAGGAGCCGTATTCTTCTTGCAAAAGGGAAGCAAACCGAAGGTATTACAGGTTACAGTGCCCTCCTTCAATAGCGATTGGACTGTAGCATCTACCACATCATCTGGTAAGTCCTCAGGGCTATGACGCATCTGAGAAGTTCACACACTCGAAGAAGGTTTCTAAAACAAGGGAAAGGAGATCTAATCCTATGCAGATCAACGCAAATAGCTACCGCAGTAGTTCTATACAGTTTCTTCGGTCTAAACAGAGCTTTGGAAGTGCAAACTAAGGAGGTTTTGGATCGAACAGTGATGAACACCGATGAACTCTGCCGAGCTTCAAGGTAGATCTAAGAAAGGGCAAGAAAGGAACTTCCGGATGAGGACGAGCTGCGGAGGTTCGCCGTCGATCTCTGGTCAAGTCAGGTCGATGCAGCGGCCTGAGTCGATGAAGACGAGGGGGTCAATGGCGACGGCGGCGGAGCTCGAGCGGCAGAGAGGAGAGGAGAAGACGACTGAAAGGGTAAAAAGGAAAAGACCTAAGTCGTGGCTATTTATAGGGAGAAGATAACTGAGACGATGCGGGAAACGAGGAGATAAGAATTATTATCCAACGGCCCCGACGCCTCGATTTTCGGAGCAATTAATAAAGAAGAGATCCATTGAAGGATTTGAAGGAATAGAAAATGAGTTAAAGGAAGAACGACGTCACGCCGGGTTAAGACGGATCCAGAAGATGACGTCACGGCGGGTTAACAAAAACCCTCTGTATAGTCAGAAGACTGAAGATTTAATTACTTAAAAATATTTTTTACATTGACATGAACAGGTTCAAATCAATCTGGGGCCTAATGTTGGGGATATGACTATTTGTGTAAGCCGCCCAGGAGGGGCCGGGTTACGCAAAGAGGACTCATCAGAGGAAGCCCAAGATCAAGCATGAAGATGGCGGTTCAATAAAAGGCTTAAGGCCCACAGGCGACTTAAGGCCTGTTGTAGTAAACCGCCATGATGGTATGACTTGTAACATAAGGTAGATTTCACCGAGCCGGACATTGTTGATAAGCCGGTCGGGACTCTGTAAGCCACAGGGCGTCAACCCGTGTATATAAGGGTACGACCTGCTGGCGGCTTAGGGTAAGAAACAACTCATCGAGAGCCGGGCATAGCGTATCTCGCTCCCTGGTTATCGAAACATCAATACCAACCCAACTAGACGTAGGCCTTACCTTCACCATAAGGGGCCGAACTAGTATAAACCCTCTCGTGTCCCTTGTCCCGATTTAACCCCTTCAAGCTTCCTAGTTGCGATGGCTCCACAACTAAGTCCTTTCACGAGGACATCTGACGTGACTATTCCACGACAATCACAGTACTTATCCGTGTACTATAACTGATTTTTGAGCAATATCCATCGAGTCAAACCACCAAGGACTATCAAAGATGGCAAGAACTTCATAGTTGTTGTAATTCCAAGAGCGGTTGGGAACTCGACAAATTGCTATCTTCCGTATAAGACAGTAACCATGATTGTATTTGAACGTGCATACAATACCGGTGTGCTCAACCTCTGGGCAGTCTACTGAGATTTTTGGAAGTGCAACCCGATCACGAGTGTACACATTCACAAGTTCCCACTTGCAGTTGGACCCAATGTAAAGAACCCAATCTCCATTTGCGCCTGCCCAACCCTTGCCCTCAAGCGATGGCATCTTAACATCATACGTATCATTATGAAGCGTCATCAACTTGCACAGGGCGAGGCCTCCGTCGTGCCTGTGCCAGTCATTAGGGTCATGGCGAAGAAGATAGGGGAGATCAAACCGCTCCTTGACTCTTGGGTTCCTTGTAATGATCTTATTAGTTGAGTCGAGAATGGGCTTGAACGAACCTGCCATGCTAGCCGAGGTGATGACGTCGCATCGATCAATGAGTTCCTCCACCACGTCATCTTTCAGGTCGGGGCAAGAATAACGGGGTCGTTTCTATCCTGTTCCCTCCATGGAGAAGACAATCGAACAATGGAAGAAGAAAGGGTGAAGGGCTACAGGAAAATGGAGGAGGGAGAGGAAGAGGGTGCAACAACAGTTCCAAATTGAGAGGGAAAGGCGAAGAGTCGGTGGAGGGTTGCCAGTTTGCCACGATTCACGAAGAGGCGCCCTGGCCTACACGTCGGTTCGGAAATACTCCTACTACTCGCTGTCGTCTCACTGATATGTTGGAACGGGACCACATGTCAACAAAACATGGTGTGTAATTTCTCATGCAAAATGCGATATGGCCGCGTTGGCCTGAGTTGCCGCATTAGTTATCGACCTTTATTTTTTTAATGGCATGCCATTCAGTTTTGAAGCACGACTAATTGGTACTGTATGCAGAGAAAATATAAACTACTCTACCACTACTCCACCTCCAGTACTAGTAGTATAAAAAAGATATATAGGCTGAAGCTTAAGTGCTTTCTTGCCAAGGGCTGCCCACTTGCTTCTCACACTACCACCCTCTCTCCAGATCTTAAAAAGACGGCCCCTCTCTCCCTCCTCACCGGTGGTCACAGATCCGCCGAGGAAGAAAAGGACGTGCAACATTGACGCACTCGTCGTTGGCGAGAGAGGTCACGCACTGACGACAAGGCCATCCTCTCAGACCTAGTGCCCGCGCGGGATGGCCTCCGTCCCCAAGCTCGTTGCCATAGTGTGTGCGGAGGACGATGACCATGAGCAAAGCCACTTCCCGCCAACCCTCAGGTATGCTACCTCTTTTCGAACCATACCCTTGTTCTGTTGCCCCATCTGCCACGTCGTTGCATGTGGATCTTTTTCCACTCCACCATCTTCCCAATTTGCTATCCTCTGCTCTGCTGGCCACGCAGACAAAAACCATAATTTGCACTATTAAAGGAAACCCTACTTCATGCAGACTAATCCACGTCTGGGTTGAATAAGGAAAGGAAGGGAGACTATACTGTCCAAGAGCGTAGGCATCGAACCCGCATCTAGGTTGAAAAGGGGAAAATCAGTAGCTAAGGAATGAGTCTCGTGTCTCTTGGTTGAAGAAGGGTAGAAAGTCATGACAACGCAATAGAGAATGACTAGGTCGATCGGTTTGTTGTCCTCACCTAGGAAAAAGGTGGCTAAAGAGAACAAAAATGGGACGTAATCCACATATGCTGCCTGGATATTTGTTGCTCTGGGCAACCATACCTCCCTCACCACTCTGCGTCCATGGAGGTACATTGTACTAGTGCGCCCACTGTCCGAATGGGCCTCCCATGCTCTTTCCGGGACTCCGAACTCCTTCGGTACATCAAAACTCATAAACTCATAATAAAACTGTCATCGAAACCTTAAGCGTGCGGACCCTACGGGTTCGAGAACTATGTAGACATGACCGAAACACGTTTCCGGTCAATAACCAATAGTGGAACCTGGATGCTCATATTGGCTCCCACATATTTTACGAAGATCTTTATCGGTCAAACCGCATAACAACATACGTTGTTCCCTTTGTCATCGGTATGTTACTTGCCCGAGATTCGATCGTCGGTATCCCAATACCTAGTTCAATCTCGTTACCGGCAAGTCTCTTTACTCATTATGTAATGCATCATCCCGCAACTAACTCATTAGTCACATTGCTTGCAAGGCTTATAGTGATGTGCATTACCGAGAGGGCCCAGAGATACCTCTCCGACAATCGGAGTGACAAATCCTAATCTCGAAATACGCCAACTCAACATGTACCTTTGGATACACCTATAGAGATCCTTTATAATCACCCAGTTATGTTGTGATGTTTGGTAGCACACAAAGTGTTCCACCGGTAAACGGGAGTTGCATAATCTCATAGTCATAGGAACATCTATAAGTCATGAAGAAAGCAATAGCAACATACTAAACGATCAAGTACTAAGCTAACGGAATGGGTCAAGTCAATCACACCATTCTCCTAATGATGTGATCCCGTTAATCAAATGACAACTCATGTCTATGGTTAGGAAACCTAACCATCTTTGATTAACGAGCTAGTCAAGTAGAGGCATACTAGTGACACTATGTTTGTCTATGTATTCACACATGTATTATGTTTCCGGTTAATACAATTCTAGCATGAATAATAAACATTTATCATGAAATAAGGAAATAAATAATAACTTTATTATTGCCTCTAGGGCATATTTCCTTCAGCCCTGGTATGAGCGGCCACCGCCAGGGTTCCCGCTGCCCTTGTACGCCCGCATCAAGGGCTCTGGAGAAGAGAGCGCTGAGCGATACCGACGGCGCCGCCGTCGACGCCGGCGGGTCACGGCGGTGCGCGTCGTTCCTCCTGGAGTCCATGCCGAGGGCTCCTCTAGCGAGCTTGTTCTCCACACCGCCATGCCTCCTCGATCTTGGATTCGCCTTCCTCCCTCCTTTGCCTTCGAGATCCCGCCGAGGGGGCCTATCGAGCTCTGGCTGCAGCACGCTGACTGCAGTACCCCTGCGACCGGAACGGAGGTCGAGGTTGTCGCTCCGGGCAAGGTCTACATGACCCGGGGCTGGGGTGAGATCGCCCGGGTCTGCAGGACAGGTGGCGCCCTCGTAATCCACCTCGAGTATGATGGCGCCTCCCTGATGTTCTTCAAGGTCTTCGAAGCGGAAGGACGCCAGCTAGAATGCTGCCCCGAGAAAGGCGGTCGGAGCATCGTCGTGGCGAAGACCAGGCTCGCCAGCCGCTTCCCCAGCAGCTCCTCTGGTGGCAGCGAAGGTGCCGGAGGGTCCAGCGACTCCGCCGAGATTCTCACGACTCCGGAGACGAGCAATGACAGCTACGATCCCCCGAGCTCGTGTCGCGCTCGGAGTAGTGCGGGCTCATCAGGCCGCCGACGCCACTGATCTGTATGGGGTTGCCGCCGGTGCCTGACGGCCCACTGTTGATGATGGCATCTCTTGCGGAGGCGCGCGTAGTTAGCGCTCCTTAGGATGAGCTCCTTTTGTTCCCTGCGAGGAATCGAAGTACCACTCCGCGAGGGTATGTAAGGCGCTGGCCATGTCTTTTGTAAATATTATATCCCTAGTATGAATCGATGTGAGGTGCTTGTCCTGTCTAGGCTCGGCTCCCCCTTTCTTCCATCACGAGGACCTGGTGCTCTACGCTGATAGGTCCCGGTCCCCAGGCAGGCTTCAGCCGTCGCTGGTATGCCAGGTCGGGATGCCGTGGTCAAGGCCAGGAGGAGAGCGGCCCGAGGTCCAGTAAGAGCCCCTGAGTCGCGATGCTCAGGAGGTCCCCTTTAGCACTCAAGCAGCCTCCGGTGGGCGTGAAAGGCAGGCAACGTTGCCGTGACAGAGCTACAGTAGGCGAGGGTTAAGCGCTGAGTCGAATCAGTTTTCGCGTGACTTATCTTGTAGGTTTGAAGTGGCCTTCAGCGAAGTGCCAAGCCTGCATGGCGGCAGCAGTGGTGTGGCGGGCTTAGGCCCTCGTGAGCTTCTTCCCTCTCCCCCGCACTTTCCTTAATGCTCTACGTCCTCAGGTCCCGGCCCTCGAGCAAGCTCAGCCGCTATTGGTATGACAGGTCGCGATGCCGTGGGTCAAGGCCAGGGGTGAGGGCTAGAGAGCCAGTAAGAGCCCATGAGTCGCGATGCTCAGGTACCCCCTTTTAACGCGCGAGCGGATCGCGCCAGAGAGAAGGAGAGAAGGCTCGCGATGCCACCAGCGTTACTCCTGGAGCGGTTCCTGCATACCAACCATGAGGGGAAACAAGGTTTGTTGTCACGGTTGCCAGCCAACCATTGGTCGCTCCGAGGGGGTGATTGGGGCACCGAGGGCCCGGCGAGGTGGTGCCTTGCGGGGCTGCCGCGGCCAGAGCTCAGCCTCTTAGATTTTTCGGCGTTGCAGGGACGGACCCGTGTGCAAGTGCCGTGCCAGAGCGAGCGGCTCCAAAGGTAGGTGTCAATCGAGCAGGCAATTAGGTATAGCATGTTAAGCACGAAGGAGCAAATTCATTTCAGATAGATGCGGGAAAAGCAAATGCCACTGGGTCTGGCCCGAGTAGCTTGGGGATAATGCAGCCCGAGGGGCGCCCCCATAAGGTAGGTAAGGAACATAAGCAAAACAAATACATGCCGCAGGGACGGACCCACGCGACTTGGGAATTACGCAGCCCTGCGGGCGCTCCCAGCTGAAAACGGATCTTGGAAAGATGTCACCTGATACCGTTGGGGATGAAGTGTCAGAGTAGCTGACGACGCGTGGTGAAGAAGTCACCCCTCATGAGCCTTCGGATCCCTGAGCCTCGGGAGGCTCTAGGGTTCCGGGCGGCTCCTCAAGGTCCATCTCCATCTCCTCCAGGAACACACGGTGCCAGGCCACCTGAGCTTCCAGGATGCCCCTCATCTGGCGCTGGTGGGCAGCAGCCGCGTTCGGTAGGCCGAAAGGCATCCGAACGTAGCTGTGAGGTGGACCCTCACAATGCCCCACGTGTGAAGGCCAGAGGCGCTCCTGAGATGCGGCCTAGTTGAGCCCTGGTACGTCGATGCAGACACACAGCCCACCATCCTCGCCGGGATGTGGGGCTACGGCGGGTAGGCGGCGGCTGCCGCGCATGATTCTTGACTCCTGTATCTCCTGAATGTTCCTCGCGATGAACTCCTAAGGGTTTGGCCCTCCTTGCCTCATGCCTTCCTGAGGGAAACATGCCTTGAAGCACGCCTCCAAGTGGTGCCCGAGCGCCTCCCTTGTGACCTTGGCGAGGTCGGTGGCCCTCTAGGAGAGAGCCCCCGAGCCCTGCCCGAGGAGGGCGCCGGGTGCGCCTTCCTATGCGACAGAGGGTAGCGCCCCTTGGACGGGCGCGGATCCTGCCGCAATGCCCCAGGTGAAGCCTTCTTCTTCTTAGGAACTGCCTCGGGGAGCCTCCCGCTCCTGTGATCTGGGTCTTCGACTGTCATGGCCTGGAAGGCATGCTCAAGAGAGCACACTTCATCCCTCTCTTCGCAAGGCACTGTGATGATTCCACCGCTTCCTGGCATCTTGAGGACATTGTAGCCATGGTGAGTCATTGCCATGAACTTGGCCAAAGCTGGGTACCTGAGGATGGCATTGTATGGCAGGCGAATGTGAGCGACGTCGAAGTTAATGAGCTCGGTGCGGTAGTTGTTGCGCTGCCCAAAGGTGACTGGTAGGCGAACTTGCCCTATCGAAACAGTGGAACCATTAGTGACTCCTGAGAAAGGCTTGGTCGACTGAAGCTGATCGTATGGCACTTGGAGATTGTTGAACATCTCGACGGACAGGACATTGAGTCCTGCTCCTCCATCGATGAGGGTCCTAGTGACTTGCACATTGCTGATGACTGGGGAACAAAGCATCGGGAGGACTCCAGCCGTCGCTGCGCACTTGAGCTAATCCGCTGAGCTGAACGTGATAGCGCATGCTGACCACCTGAGAGGGCGCGTGGCCTTAAGCTTGGGGAGGACTGCATTCACCTCGCGAGCAAACTGCTTGAAGATGCGCTGAGAGGCTGGGGCCTGAGCACCGCCCAGGATGCAAGTGATTGCGCGCGGCTCCTGGAAGCCCCCAGCCCCCTCGTCTTGGTGATGGTCTTCATTCCTCCTTGGCGGTGGTGGCAGAGGAGGGAGACCTGCGTTACCTTGAGGGCGGTCCTCACGACGCTGATCCCTCCAACCTCCCTCGCGAAGCTGGTCCTGCCAGCGGTTCTTGCGAGGTTGGTCTTCCCATCGTCCTCTACCTCTTCCTCCTCCTCGGCCATAGCCCCGGTCATTGTGGTCGGGGCGTCGGCCGATGCGCCCGTCTCGCACGGCTCTGAGCTCTTGACATTCATTGGTGTTGTGGGTGTGGAGGTCGTGGTACATGCAGTACCGGCTGCCCTTGGATGACTCAGGCTGATCCCTACCTTGCTTGGTGTCTGGTTCTGCTGTGAGCACGGCAGCCCCCTTGTGCTTCACGTCCTTGACCTTGGGCTTCTTCTCTTCTGGGTCAGCAACCGGAAGCACGAGGAGGGAGAGGCGCCCTTCCTCGGCCCTGGCGCACTTGGTCGCCAAGTTGAACAGCTCCAGTGATGTTCACAGGTCTTCATGGATTGCTAGCTCCTCTTTCATCTTGATGTCGCGCACGCCGTCGGAGAAGGCTGAGATGATAGCCTCCTCAGTCACCCTGGGGATCTTGAGGCGGGCGTTGTTGAAGCACTGGATGTACTTCTACAGGGTCTCTCCTGGCTGTTGCTTGATGCAGCACGGGTCACTCATGGCCGGGGGCCGGTCGCGAGTACCCTGGAAGTTGGCGATGAAACGGGTGCGCATCCCGTCCCAGGAGGAGATCGTGCCAGGAGCCAGGTTCAGGAGCCAGGTGCGGGCGCCATCCTTGAGCGCCATGGGAAACCAATTTGCCATGACCTTTTCGTCCCCGTTGGCGGCTTCGATGCCCAGCTCGTAGAGCTGGAGGAACTCCGTGGGGTCAGCAGTGCCGTCGTAGTGAGGAGGCAGGTTCGGCTTGAACTTGCCGGGCCATGCGACGCTACGCAGCTTGGAGGTGAAGGCGCGGCAGCCTGCAGTGGCCACCGGAGCTCTCTGCAGATGCGGGGCATGCTCCTAGGGATTCCCGCGCACCGTTGCCTGGAGCAGCGTAGGGTCTTGACGTGGCGGTGCAGGGATGCGGTCACGGCGCTCCGGTGCTGGGAGCACGCGAGCACCTTCTTGGGGACGAGGGATCTCCTAGCAGCTCCTTTCTTGTCGCGCAGGCGCCGGACATGGAGGGTCTCGTGCTGGGGCCGCGCGCCTTGGAGCCAGGGCGCCTTCTTGGGGAGGAGGTGGTGGAGGCACCTCCTGCTCCTCGCCTCCTATGCGGGATGGCGGGCGAGGCAGCGAGAGGGACGACGCGGGTGAGCCCCCTGCAGCGTTGACGAGCTCGGTGATGCGGGCGAGTCCTTGTAGAGGTCGTCGACGGGACGGTAGTGCAGGAGCTCACGCACCAGGAGCAGCACGGCGTGTGCGTCTATGGGGCCGCGACGGGTGTGGGACGACGAACCAGCTGGAGTCAGCGACAGAGTAGAGGTGCGGCCATCGCGCCGCACCAAAGGATGCAGGGATGAGGCCTGCTGCTCATTCCCCGCCGGGCCGGTGCCGGCGTTGGCGGCAGGCGACGGGGAACAATGTGGGTGACCGCCGATGGGCGCCGTCTAGGAGATGCGGGTGGCGAGAGCAGCCCGGCGCTCGGCACGAGCTCGACGAGCATCAACCATGGACACGCGGAAGATCACACGCGACTAGTGGAAGAAAGATTCCGGCGCACCCCTACCTGGCGCGCCAAATGTCGTATTTTGGGTTCCGGCAGACCCTTGAGGTTCGAACACTTGGGTGCGCACGAAGATCTTTCCCCTACCAGCTCACGCGTCGAAGTCTCACAAGGATCTAAGCTAGAAAGAAGAACACACAAGGGACACGAGATTTATACTAGTTCAGGCCACCATTGTGGTGTAATACCCTACTCAAGTGTGTGGTGTGGTGGATTGCCTCGGGGGCTGATGGTAAACCATACAAAGGAAGAACAGCCTCGCGAGGGGCTGTTCTTGAGCTGGTGCGATGAACTACTAGGGTGAGTTCAGTCGCCTCTCTCTAGCCTATGCGTCTTCTTGAGATAGATGCTCCATCCCCTATCCTGTGGGTGGCTAGTCCTATTTATAGAGGGAGGCCCTGGGCCTCTTCCCAAATAATGAGTGGGAAGGGCGCCAACAATTGGCCATTTTGAAGGGGAACATCTAGTACACTTATCCTGACTAAAGTTGATCTTCGTCTGCCAAAGGTTCTGACGATGACGCCGTCCTGGGCTCCACGATGACCTCCATCCCGCCGTTCTGCTGGTCTTGGTCTTGTTCCACCGAAACGGTAACCTTTGCCTGATGCCTCGGTCTGTGCTTGCCACCTTTGCACCGAAAGGGAAACAAGGACACTGCGCAGGCCGGCGCCCGCCTGGTCTCGATCGTCATGGCTTGCATCACGGGCTCCTCGGGAGGTACCCTGCCTTGATCTCTTCGCCTCCTCGCGAGCCTGCCTGAGGGGGCTGCTCCTGAGGAAGCTTCCTGTTGTCCGCCCCGCGAGGCTTGGCCCCTCGCGAGGGTCTTGAGCTTGAGCAGATGAAGCTGGGCTGCGCTGGGCCCCCCACTTGAGCCACGCCGCAGGCAGGCAAGTCCGGGGACCCCCGTTCCCAGAATGCCGACAACCGCCCCCATACTACTCCCACCGCTGGCTAGGCCATCCCTCCACTCCACTCACCCACACCCCCTGTTATTCTGCGGGGACGGCAGCACAGCCGAACCAGTGAACCCTCGTACTCCCTCCGTGTGGGCATCCACTGACGCGTCTTCCCCGGCTCCGCGTCGTCCCCTTCCTAGGCCTCGCCGTCGTCCATCGCCGTGGTGCTCTTGGCGCGGCGTGGTCAATGTGGTCAACGACCGAATTCCATTGAAAGAATACTGTACGTGGAGAGGCTGACAGCTGGGTCCACGACAGCCGCAAGGAAGTGCCTCCTTATTACGCGGAAAAAAAAATATTCCTCCACCTGACAGCAGGGATCTACCGGACGAGCCACCAGTATTTCGCGAAAAAAACGTTTGCCCATGACTGCTGGGACCCACCCGACCGACCACCGTATTTCGTGAAAAGACATTCCCCCAGTTGTCAGCTCGGACCCACCGGAAGTGCCTCCGTATTACGCACAAAAAAATGAATACCCCCTGCTAGCTAGGACCCACCTTGGTGGGAGGCTGACTTGTGGGCCTACTAAGTTGACAGGGACAGAGGGCTTTGTCAACTTAGTCAATATAAACGATTCTAGCTCCAGTGACCGTACGATGTCCATCCAACGGCCGTAGTGCTTCTTCAACCTCTGGTCTTCTTGCTCCAGCCGCCCAAAGCAGCGTCGGTCGTGCCGCATGCTCCTGCCTCCCATGGCCAGATGTGCTGCCGCGGAGGCCTCACCGCCCCCTACTATTCCCACCACTGGCCAGGCCCTGTGGCAACGGCAGCCTCACACCGCAGCCAAACCAGTGAACCCTCGTACTCCTCTCCGCGTGGGCTTCCACTGCCGCGTCTTCCCCGGCTCCCCGTCATCCCCTTCCTAGGCCTCGCCGTCGTCCACCGTCCTGGTGCTCTTGGCGCGCCGTGGTCAACGTGGTCAAGGAACGACTTCCATCGGACGTGGACCGTACGTGGAGAGGCTAACAGCTGGGTCCACGACTGCAGCAAGGAAGTGCCTCCTTATTACGTGGAAAATAATTATTCTCCACCTGACAGCAGGGACCCACCGGACGGGCCACCGTATTTCGCAAAAAAAAGTTTCCCCCTGACTGCTGGGACCCACCAGCTACATCTTCGCATGCAAGGAAGTGCGTCCGGGCAAAAAAAAAGATTCGCCCCCCTGACTACTGGGACCCACCAGCTACACCTTCGCAAGGAAGGAAGTGCGTCCGGGCAAAATAAAAATGATTCGCCCCCCTGACTGCTGGGATCCACCAACTACATCTTCGCACGCAAGGAAGTGCGTCCAGGCAAAAAAACCCCAAAAAGATTCGCCCCCCTAACTGCTCGGACCCACCAGCTTCATCTTCGCAGGCAAGGAAGTGCCTGACAGTCGGGACCCACTTGGTCGAAGCGTATGTAGCGTTGTCATCCTGGTCGCGAACGTGGACGTACATACTGGTCGATGTAGAGGCGTGCACGTGTCGTAGTAGA
Source organism: Triticum timopheevii (assembly GCA_963921465.1). NCBI lineage: Eukaryota > Viridiplantae > Streptophyta > Magnoliopsida > Poales > Poaceae > Triticum > Triticum timopheevii. The sequence continues at coordinate 109,201,382 of OY997268.1, forward strand.
GGCGCGCACGTAGCATGTACACGTACGTACAGCGGCCAGGGTGCAAGAAAGAAAATACAGCCACGTATGTGTACATACGGGCGGGGTCTCGAACGCCTACTCGCGCATATGTACATGGCTGGGTCGAAACGGAGAAACAGCGTCGTCGTCGTGTTCATGGGGAGCCAACCGGCTGGGTCGGAACGGAATGCGTGGTCGTGTTCATCGGGAGGGCTTGGACGGAACAAGCGATGGAAACAAGGCCTAGCATACCGCACAACGGAGGAAACAGACCTCCTACGTTTGGAACGGGGTCTTGTAATCGGGAGGGGTGTGGCGTACCACAAAACGGAGGAAACGGACCTCCTACGATCGAAACGTGGGTCCTGTTGATCGGGAGGGGTGTAGCGTACCACAAAACAGACGAAACGGACCTCCTACGGTCGAAACGGGGGTCCTGTTCATCGGGAGGGGTGTGGCGTACCGCAAAACGGACGAAATGGACTTGTGTTGAAGCGCTACGGTCGAAACGGGGGTCTGTTCATCGGGAGGGGCGTGGCGTACCGCAAAACGGGACTCCACGAGATACTGTTCATCTCCACCGTCGACCTCCTCCAGCCTCCACGGGCTACCGTCGACCTCCTCGAGCCTCCACGGGATCCTGTTCATCCAGCCTCCACCGCGCGCTACTCCACCGGCTACTGTTTAACCACCCCTCCACCGTCTACTGTTCATCCAACCCTCCACACCACGGGGTCATGTTCAACCACCCCTCCACCGTCTACTGTTCATCCAGCCCTCCACACCACGGGGTCCTGTTCATCTAGAGGCAACGCCACCGCTCACTGTTCATCCAAACCCCCCCTCCCCCTGCAACGCTCACTGTTCATCCAATCGATCGGCTTCAGTTAGCAGCAGTAGCGAAGGAATCGCTCGATCGGGTTCAGTTAATAGCCATTGATCGATCACTCGTGTTCAGTAATGCGTAGCCTGCAGTGCAATCGCTCGGGTTCAGTTAGAGCCCAACACCTCGCTCGGGTTCAGTTAGAGCCAATGCCTCGCACACACGCGCGTACGTGTACGAGAGAAACGCGCATCGCTCGGCCCCCACCTCCCACCGTAGCCGGCAACTCCCAAAATTTTCCTCCCCCTCGCTTCTACCACAGTTTTTTCCGTCATGGACTGCCCATAGAATGTCATGCAGCTGCGTCTCCGGCCCGCCCAGGACGAAAAGCCCATTTTCTATCATGATTTTTTGTCATAGAAGTAGGAGCCAACCACATCTATGATGATACTGGGTTTTGTCACAATTATCGTCATAGAAGTGTCATATGTATGACAGAAAAAAAATTCGTTCGGCCCAAAATGTCACGAATGTGTCTTTTTTTGTAGTGTTGGGATTGTTAGAGATGTTGAGGTCTTGTGTGGGAAAACAAAATATCCTACTGATTTTCTAGTTCTTGGTTCCCCACAACATGACTTTTGTCCCATTATTTTTGGTAGACCTTTCTTGAACACCATTAATGCTAAAATAGTTGTGAGAAACAAACTGTCGGTGTTAGTTTTGGTGATGACTCATGAATTTTATTTCTCCAAGTTTAGTAGACAACCTCATAAGAAAGAATTACCTAGTAAGTATGAAATACTTGGTCTTGCTTCTATTGTCGTGCCTCCTACTGATCCAGTAGAACAATATTTGCTAGACCATGAGAATGATATGCATATGCATGAAACAAATGAAATAGATAAAATTTTCTTTGAACAACGACTTAAAAGATACATCCTGTTACTATTAGTGAAAAAGATTATTGAAAATTCCAAAGAGGCACCGAGCTACTATTGGATATACTCTTGACGTGCTTAAGGGCATTAGTCCCACTCTCTGTCAGCATAAGATTAATATGGAACCTGATGCTAAACCCGTCATTGATCATCAATGACATTCGAATTCTAAGATGAAAGAAGTGGTAAGAACTGAAATACTAAAACTTCTGGAAGCAGGTATAATCTATCCCATAACTGATAGTAGATGGCTAAGTCCCATTCATTGTGTCCTTAAGAAAGGAGGTATTATTGGTGTTCCTAATAATAAAAAATGAACTTATTCCACAGAGAATTGTTACTGGCTATAGAATGGTAATTGATTTTAGAAAATTGAATAAAGCAACTAGAAAGGATCATTACCCTTTGCCTTTTATTGATCAAATGCTAGAAAGACTATCTAAGCACACACACTTTTGTTTTCTTGATGGATATTCTGTTTTTTCTCAAATACCTGTTTCACAACCTGATCAAGAAAACCACCTTGACTTGTCCTTTTGGAACTTATGCTTATAGACATATGCCTTTTGGTTTATGCAATGCACGTGCTACCTTTCATAGATGTATGACTGCTATATTCTTTGATTTTTGTGAAAAGATTGTTGAGGTTTTCATGGATTATTTTTTCGTTTACGGAACTTCTTTTGATGATTGGTTAAGTAACCTTGATCGAGTTTTGCAGAGATGTGAGCAAACTAATCTTGTCTTGAATTGGGACAAGTGCCACTTTATGGTCAATGAAGGTATTGTCTTGGGACATAAAATTTCTGAATGAGATATTGAGGTGGAGAAAGCTAAAGTTGATGCAATTGAGAAAATGTCATGTCCTAGAGATATTAAAGGTATTCATATTTTTTTCGGTCATGTTGGTTTCTATAGAAGGTTTATTAAAGATTTCTCTAAAATTTCTATGCCCCTTACAAATCTTTTACAATAGGACACTCCGTTTGTTTTTTATGATGATTGTGTGAAAGCCTTTGAAACACTTAAGAAAGCCTTAACTTCTACACCTATAGTACAACCACCTGATTGGAACTTGCCTTTTGAAGTTATGTGTGATGCTAGTGATTATGTTGTTGGTGCAATTCTGGGACAAAGAGTTGATAAGAAATTAAATGTTATCCATTATGCTAGTAGAACTCTGGACAATGCCCAAAGAAATTATGCTACTACCGAAAAAGAATTGTTAGTAGTTGTGTTTGCTTGTGATAAATTTAGATCTTATATTGTTGATTCCAAAGTAATTGTTCACACTGATCATGCTGCTATAAAATATCTTATGGAAAAGAAGAATGCTAAACCTATACTCATTAGGTGCATTCTCTTGCTACAAGAATTTGATTTACAAATTACTGATAGGAAAGGAGCTGAGAACCCCGTAGCTGACAAGTTGTCTAGTTTTCATGATGAACAATTATATGCAATAAATGTTTCTCATAACACTCCTTGGTATGCTGACTATGCTAATTATATTGTTGATAAATACATACCACCTAGTTTCACATACCAACAAAAGAAAAAATCTTCTATGATTTAAGACATTACTTTTGGGATGACCCACATCTTTATAAAGGAGTAGAAGGTATTATTAGACGTTGTGTACCTGAGCATGTATAGGGACAAATCCTACGAAAATGTCATTCCGAAGCTTATGGAGGACATCATGCGGGAGATAGAACTGCTCACAAGGTATTGCAATCTGGTTTTTATTGGCCTACACTCTTCAAGAATGCCCGTAAGTTGTTTAATTCTGTGATGAATGTCAAAGAATTGGTAATATCGGTAAGCACCAGGAAATGCCTATGAATTATTCACTTGCTGTTGAACCATTTTATGTTTGGGTTTTTGATTATATTGGACCTTTTCCTTCCTCTAATGGGTATACACATATTTTGGTTGTTGTTGATTATGTTACTAAGTGGGTAGAAGCTATTCCAACTAGTATTGATGATCATAACACTTCCCTTAAAATGCTTAAAGAAGTTATTTTCCCGAGGTTTTGAGTCCCTATATATTTAATGACTGATGGTGGTTCACACTTTATTCATGGTGCCTTCCGTAAAATGCTTGCAAAATATGATGTCAACCATAGAATTGAATCACCCTATCATCCTCAATCTAGTGATCAAGTTGAATTGAGGAATAGAGAAATAATGTTAATATTACAAAAGGCTGTCAATAGGTCCCGAAAGAATTGGTCTAAGAAATTGGATGATGCACTTTGGGCCTACAGAACAGCTTACAAAAATCTCATCAGTATCTCTCCTTATAAAATGGTTTATGGAAAAGCTTGTCATTTGCCTCTTGAGTTAGAACATAAAGCATACTGGGCAATCAAAGAACTCAAATATGATTTCAAACTTGCTAGAGAAAAGAGGTTATTTGATATTAGCTCACTAGATGAATGGGGAACCCAAGCTTATGAAAAATGCCAAGCTATTCAAAGAAAAAGTTAAAAGATGGCATGACAAAAGAATCCAAAAGTGGGAATTCAAAGAGGGTGAATATGTTCTTTTGTACAACTCTCATTTTAGATTCTTTACAAGATAACTTCTCTACAAATGGGAAGGGCCATATATTATCGAAGAGGTTTATCGTTCTGGAGCTATCAAAATAAATAAAGCCGAAGGTACTAACCCGAAGGTGGTCAATGGGCAAAGATATAAGCACTATATCTTAGGTACGCCCAATAATGTTCAAAGTAATATTATTCAAACCATGACACTAGAGGAACACATAAAAGAAACCTTCCGAAACACTCCATAATCATGAAAAAATAGGAGGTACGTGATACGTTAAGTAAACAGACTCCGAAAAATCCACAAAAACATTTTCTGCCAGTTTTGGAATACTACAAAAATTAGGAAAATATGAAACAACCAGGAAGGCAACCCTGGTGGGCAAAAGACACCAAGGCGCACCTGGCCAGGTGGGTTGTGCCCACCTCGGGTACCTTCCGGACTCTATTTTTCTCCCGTTTGCTTATTTCCCAAGATAAAAAAAATCTTTATATACCCCCAGAACGTATTGACCACTGTATCATGGAGAAATATTTTGTTCTTCTCTCTTGTTGTTTTTTGACCGCTCCAAGCTCCTCTAAGGACAAGTTCTTTGAGAGGGTAATCAACCCCTACTTATCGGAGGTGTTGAAGCACCCTCAAACCATCGAGATGCATGAGGGGTGCTCCACATCCGGGATGTTGAGGGACCTAAAGGGAAGGGAACCGTGGAGGCCAGGCTCGAAGCCATGGAGCAAGAGGTCTTCAAGTGCAAGGGGATGGTGAAGCGCGGACTCAACGCCAATCACCTCATGATTACGGATTTCGCCCGTGATCTTAAGGTTGATGGCTGGTCCATGAAGGACGTCGTCTTCACCCTCATCAAGCAAATCAACTTTCTTCAAAGCCAAATCTACGGTCTCCAAAACCAAGTCTTTGAATATGAGGCAAGGTTTAAAGGTATAAGTTTGGCTGCCCGTTGCAGGAATCGCGAGACTCGTTCTTCCTCTTATGTTGGTGAGCCACTACCATGGAAACTGGAGGACAAGCTCGTTACTACCTCACCATCACCACCTTCTTCACCACCAAAGGAGACTAGAGTTCATGGTATGGGCACTCCCCTTGGCTTGTGCCAAGCTTGGGGGAGCTGCCCCGGTAACGTATCACCACCATTATCTTTTGCTTTATTTATCTTAGTTCGATCTTTAGTTATCTTTTGAATTAGTTGAATAAAAGTTTAGTTTGATCTTTCTTTGAGTGTTTGCCTAGTAATATATCTATCTTTGTAATCGTGTGCAAAAATATAAAAAGTTTATTTTATGTTTTGCTTACTTTACTTTTATGTTCCAATAAAAATAAAATAAAATAAATGAAAAAGATCGTATGCTAATCTTATGGTAAGTAATGGCATCACATAAGGAAAAGTATAAGTGGTAAATTTATTGGAGATTGACAAACATAGAATTAGTCAATGATGCAATTCATGAAAGAATTAATAAGGGAAGAGAAGATTCACATGCAAATACACTATCTTGGAAATATTTTATGATTGTGAGCCCCCATCAAAATATTATAGGCCAAAATTGTTGACTTTGGACAAGGAAGACAATGTAATGATTTATATTTGTTCATTTTCACAAAGAAGTTATATTGTCATAGATCCTTTAACATGTGGTGCTTGCTCCCTATCTTTGCTAACCAAAAATTCTGCACTAAGTAGAGATACTACTTGTGCATCCAAAAAACCCTTAACCCAAATATTGTTTTGAGAGTCCACCATACCTACCTATGGATTGAGTAAGATCCTTCAAGTAAGTTGTCATCGGTGCAATAAGGCAATAAAAATTGCTTCTAAAAGTGTTGGATCATTTAGTGTAAGAGAAACTCGAGCATTGTGCAAACTTGTGATGGCAAAGTAATAAAAGTGACAGACTGCATAATAAAGGTTGCTATCATAGGGGGAAATATAACGTGACATTCTTTTGCACTAAGAGATTGAGCATACAAAAAAAGCACATGGCAACCTCTGCTTCCCTCTACAAAGGGTCTATTTTTTACTTTTATATATTTACTTTTATGCAAGAGTCAAAGTATTCTTCCCTATTCCTTTTTATTTTCTCTGTTTGCAAGCATCATGTAGTAAGGAAAGATCTATGCATATATCTAGTTGGATATCGGTGGGCATGAGTTATTATTGTTGACATTACCCTTCAGGTGAATACGTTGGGAGGCGAAACTTTAAGCCGCTATCTTTCGATGTGTCTGGTTGAAACATTTTCTCATGGGTATGCGGTGAGTGTCAGTAATCATAGAAGACTATAGGATGGTTGAGTATGTGGACTTGTCAAAAGGCTCTGATATGTAACCCTTCCTGAAAAGAAGATGAATTGTAGTTGCAAAGTTGACTAAGAACTTAGTTTGTTGGTTTCCAATAGAGTTTATGCTTTTACTTTGATGTTGTGATGAATTGTTACTTGTTCATGAGAAGCTATATGATAAAAGTTATGTGATAAATTTTTATGTTAAAGTTTGTTGCTGTTATAATAATATGCATGATGCTTCTATGTCCGTATTTTGTTTTTATTGACACCTCTCTCTCTAAACATATGGACATGTTTTTCAATTTTGGTTTTCGCTTGAGGACAAGCGAGGTCTAAGCTTGGACGAGTTGATACGTCCATTTTGCATCATGTTTTCCTACTGTTATTTATAATGTTTTTATGCATAATAATGCTTTATGGAGTAATTCTAATGCATTTTCTCTCATAATATGCAAGGTTTACACAAAGAGGGAGAATGCCGGCAGTTGGAATTCTGGACCTGAAAAAGCTATGTCAGAGTCACCTATTCTGCACATCTCCAAATGAGCTGAAAATTTATGGAGAATTGTTTTGGAATATATGAAGAATATTGGAGCAAGTAACTACCAGAGGGGGCCCACCAAGTGGGCACAACCCACCTGGGTGCGCCAGGCAACCCAGGCGCGCCCTGGTGGGTTGTCCCTCCTTGGGCCACCTTCGGTGCCCCTCTTTTGCTGTATAAGTCATTTTGATAATATGTATGTTGTGATTCCCTTAGTGGTGTCATGTGAACGTCTACTACATGACACTTCACCATATTCGGGCCTAAGGGGATGCATTGTGGAGTAGTTATTAGATGATGGGTTGCTAGAGTGATAGAAGTTTAAGCCCTAGTTTATGCTCTACTTCGTAAGGGACCAATTCGGATCCAAAAGTATATTGCTATGCTTAGATTTTATCTTAATACTTTTATTGTAGTTGAGGATGCTTGTGAGGGGGTTAATCATAAGTAGGATGTTTGTTCAAGTTAGAACAACACCTAAGCACCGGTCCACCCACATATCAAATTATCAAAGTAGCGAACATGAATCAAACTAACATGATGAAAGTGACAAGATGAAATTCCCGTGTACCCTCAAGAACGCTTTGCCTATTTTAAGAATTTTTTTGGCTTGTCCTTTGACACAAAAGGATTGGGCTACCTTGCTGCACTTTATTTACCATTACCGTTACTTGCTTGCTACAAATTATCTTGCTATCAAACTATCTGTTACCGACAATTTCATGCTTGCAGAAATTACCTTGCTAACCACTTGTCATTTACTTCTCCTCCTCATTGGGTTCGACACTCTTACTTATCGAAAGGACTACGATTGATGCCATATACTCGTGGGTCATCAAGCTAGATAACAGTTCCTTATCTCCCCTCATCTTAAGAGGGAACGATCTTGGTTCTAATCATCCTTAAGATTCTTCATAGGGATCAACAGATATAAATCCCAAGTGACTCAGCAAATAGTGTTGTGCTCCCCAGCAATGGCGCAAGAGAAAGGTCTTGATAACCCACAAGTATAGGGGATCGCAACAATTTTTGAGGGTAGAGTATTCAACCCAAATGTATTGATTCAACACAAGGGGAGCCGAAGAATATTCACGAGTATTATCATTTGAGTTGTCAATTCAACCACACCTGAAAAGACTTAATATCTATAGCAAGGTGATTAGTAGGAAAGTGGTATGGTAGTTTGATAGTAACGGTAACAGTAGCAGTTTTGTAGTGATTGTAACAACATCAACGACGAAAGTAACTTAGCAAAGACCAATATATGAAAAGCATAAGCATTGGATCAATGATGGATAATTGCGTTGGATGGCGTTCATCATGTAACACTAATGACCAAGGGTGACACAGAACTAGCTCCAATTCATCAATGTAATGTAGGCATGTATTCCGTATATAGTCATACGTGCTTATGGAAAAGAACTTGCATGACATCTTTTGTCCTACCCTCCCGTGGCAGCGGGGTCCATAAGGAAACTAAGGGATATTAAGTCCTCCTTTCAATAGAGAACTGGAACAAAGCATTAGAACTTAGTGAATACATGAACTCCTCAAACCACGGTAATCACCGGAAAGAATGTCAATTATTGTCACCTTGGGGTATGCGGATCATAACACATAATAGGTGCATATAACTTGCAAGGATCAAGAACACACATATATTCATGAAAACATAATAGGTTCCAATCTGAAATCATGGCACTCAGGCCCTAGTGACAAGAAATAAGCAAAGTCATAGCAACATCAATCCCAGAACATAGTGGATACTAGGCATCAAGCACTAAAAAACTAACTCGATTACATGATAGATCTCATCCAACCCATCACTGTCCAGCAATCCTACGAAGAAATTACTCACTCCAGCAGTGAGCATCATGAATTTGGTGATGGAGGAAGGTTGATGATGATGGCAGCATCGAATTCCACCCTCCGGAGCCCCAAACAGACTCCAGTTCAGCCCTCCGGGTGAAGAACAGGAGGTGGTGATGGCTTCGTATCATAAAATGCGATGAATCCTTATCTTTGATTTTTTTTTCTTGGCGAATAGGTATATATGGAGTTGGAGTAAGGGTTGCCGGAGGTCCAGAGGGGCCACAAGCATGCAGGGCGCACCCTGGGGGGTCACTACAAAAAAAGACACATCCATGACAGTTTGGGCCGAACGAAATTTTTTTTCTGTCATACTGATGACACTTCTATGACAATAATTGTGACAAAACCCGGTATCATCATAGATGTGGTGGGCTGCTCTAACTAAACCCGAGCGAGGCGTTGCCTAACTGAACCGGAGTGATTGCACTGCAGGCTTCGCGTTACTGAACCCGAGTGATCGAGCGATTCCTTCGCTACTGCAGCTAACTGAAGCCGATCGATGCTGCCTGTTGATGAACAGTGAGCGTTGCATGGGGATTTGGATGAATAGTGAGCATTGCGGGGGGTTTGGATGAACAGTGAGCGGTGGGGATGGATGAACAGGACCCCGTGGCATTGCCTTTGGATGAATAGGACCCCGATCAATCAAGCCGGTTGGGGCTGGATGAACAGGACCCCGTGGAGGGCTGGATGAACAGGGCGACCCCGTGGAGGGCTAGATGCACAGTAGACGGTGGAGGGGTTCCTGTGGAGGGGTGGTTGAACAGTAGCCGGTGGAGTAGCGCGCGATGGAAGCTGGATGAAGAGGAGCCCGTGGAGGCAAGAGGAGGTCGACGGTAGCCCGTGGAGGCTGGAGGAGGTCGATGGTGGAGATGAACAGTATCCTGTGGAGTCCCGTTTTGCAGTACGCCACACCCCGCCACACCCCTCCCGATGAACAGGACCCCCGTTTCGACAGTAGGAGGTCCGTTTCCTCCGTTTTGCGGTACGCCACACCCCTCCCAATCAACAGGACCCCCGTTTCAACCGTAGGAGGTCCGTTTCCTCCGTTTTGCGGTACGCCGGACCCCTCCTGATGAACAGGATACCGTTTCGAATGTGGCCGGTCGAACACAAGGTCGTTTCCTCCGTTCTGTGGTACACCAGGCCTCGTTTCCATCGCCTGTTCCGTCCAAACCCTCCCGATGAACACGACGACGCATTCCGTTCCGACCCAGCCAGTTGGCTCCCCATGAACACGATGACGACGTTGTTTCTCCGTTCCCACCCAGCCATGTACACGAGCCCTGGCCGTACGTATGCGCGAGTAGGCGTTCGTGACCCTGCCCGTATGTACCCATACGTGGCCGTGTATTCTTTCTTGCGCACTGGCCACTGTACGTACGTGTACATGCTACGTGCGCGCCTCTACTACGACACGTGCGCTCCTCTACATCCACCAGTATGTACGTACACATTCGCGACCAGAATGGCAACTCTACGTATGCTTCGACCAGGTGGGTCCCGACTATCAGGCACTTCCTTGCGTGCGAATATGTAGCTGGTGGATCCCAGCAGTCAGGGGGCGAATCGTTTTTTTTTTGCCCGGACGCACTTCCTTGCGTGCGAAGGTGTAGCTGGTGGATCCCAGCAGTCAAGGGGGAAACATTTTTTTCACGAAATACGGTGGCCCATCCGATGGGTCCCTACTGTCAGGTGGAGGAATAATTATTTTGCGCGTAATAAGGAGGCACTTCCTTGCGGCCACCGTGGACCCAGTTGTCAGCCTCTCCACGCACAGTACTCTTCCAATGGAAGTAGGTCGTTGACCACATTGACCACGCCGCACCGAGAGCACCACGGGGGTGGACGACAGCGAGGCCTAGGAAGGAGACGACACGAAGCCGGGGAAGAGGCAGCAGTGGATGCCCACGCGAAGAGGAGTATGAGGGTTCACTGGTTCGGCTGCGGTGTGAGGCTGCCGTCGCCGCAGAATAACAGGGGGTGTGGGTGAGTAGAGGGATGGCCTGGCCAGCGGTGGGGGTAGTAGGGGGCGGTGAGGCCTCCATTATATCATAGCCGGCCATGGGAGGCAGGAGCATGCGACACGACCGGCGCTGCTTTGGGCGGCTGGAGCACGAAGACCAGAGGTTGAAGAAGCACTACGGCCGTTGGATGGACATCGTACGGTCATTGTAGTATTGACTAAGTTGACAAAGCCCTCCATCCCCATCAACTTAGTAGGCTCACAAGTCAGCCCAACAATAATGGTGGGTCCCAGCTAGCGGGGGGGGGGTATTCATTTTTTTGGGCGTAATAAGGAGGCACTTCCTTGTGTGCGAAGATATAGCTGGTGGGTCCGACCTGTCAATGGGGGGAACGTTTTTTCACAAAATACAGAGGCCCTTCCTATGGGTCCTAGCTGTCAGGTGGAGGAATCATTATTTTGCGCGTAATAAGGAGGCATTTCCTTGTGTGCGGCCGTGGACCCAGCTGTCAGCCTCTCCACATACAATCCACGTCCGATGGATGTCGTTCGTTGACCATGTTGACCAGGCCGCGCCGAGAGCACCATGGCGGTGGACGGAGGCGAGGCCTAGGAAGGGAATGACACGGAGTCGGGGAAGACTCGGCAATGGTTGCCCACGGTGGGGAGTATGAGGGTTTACTGGTCCGGCTGCCGTCGCCGGAAAATAACAGGAGGTGTGGGTGAGTAGAGGAATGGCCTGGCCAGCAATGAAGTAGGGTGGGGCGGTGCAGCCTGTGCGGAAGCACAGCCGGCCACGGGAGGCGGGAGCAGGCAGTCCCACCAGAGCTGGTTTGGGCGGCGGGAGCAAGAAGATCAGATATTGAAGAAGCAGCACGGCCGTTGGATTAACATCCAACGGTCATGGCTGCTAGAATCGTTTGTGGACTAAGTTGACAAAGCCAAAGTACACGTCAACCTAGTAGACCCACAAGTTAGACTCCAAATCTGTCCCAAACAACATACAGCCCGAAATTTCTAGCCAGATTCAAATTAATTTTAAATCTAAATATACCTTAGTTTAAATTCAATGAAATTTTACCCGCAGAAAAACAATGAAATTTAAAATATCAAAATCCGAAAGAAAACAGTATTTTGAAACTAATTGCCTGTTTGCTGTATTTTTTCATTTTACAGCCCATTTATTATTACTTATAGCCCATTTCTTATTACTTATAGCCCATTTTCTGGGCAAAATGCATCCCTCCTTGTCTTGAAAGATATCCGGCCCAGCAGGGTGTAGAAAAGCAAGTAGGCCTACGTTGGTTATTCTGCAAAAAACAAAATAGCTGGCTAGCCATTTTTAGAAAGGGAAAAAATAAACCGGGCTGGTCATGTGCTAAACATATGAAATAAAAGCCTAGGCTAGACGGGCCACGGGTCCCGCACAACCCAGTTGATACCCTTCTCCGTCCCGAAAAAACAAAATTACTGCGTGCTGCTGGGTCCCTACTGTCATCCTCACCATGTACAGTCATCTCCTTATTCCTCTCGGTTGTTGACCATGTTAACAACACCGGGGCGGCACCGCGGCGAGTGAACCAAGGCGGAGGGCGATGGTGAGGCCTCGGACAGGAATGAACAGGAGCCGGGGAAGATGCGCAGAGTTTTAGGGTGCGATGTGGGCACGATGTGCGCGCAGTAGCACAGCCAGCCGTGGGAGGCGGGAGCAGGCGGTCCCGCCGGCGCTGGTTTGGCTTTGGCAGCTCGAGGAAGAAGAGACTGAAGAAACACAACAGACATTGAATGTCAATCCAAAGGTCAAGGTTGGCATAATCGTTTGTTGACTAAGCCGACACCAAGTAGCATACTTTTTTATATATAGGAAGAAAAGAAAAACTGGGCTCGTTGGCCTGATAACATTACCGAAACTGCGACCGTTCGATCTTGTGTCACAACTAAAACTGCGAGGAAAATGCATTCGTCTGCCGTCCTCCTCACAGGGAACGTTCGCCACATAAGTGACTAGCACCCTTGGTTTTCAACTGAGAGGTCTTGGGTTCGAGTCCCAGGAACTCTAAATTTTGTCCTCCTTCCTTCCTCGCAAAAAAAGGGAAAGAAAATCAAAGACTTGGGAAGGCGTACAGAACAAGCTAGTGTACCAGTAAAGAGACGTTGCCGAGTTTTAGAAAAAAGAGAGACGTGCTCCTGTAGCTGGTTCGAATCCAAACCTAGACTATGACTATATATGGTGCTATGCTACTCTGCAAGTAATGAAACTGACATATCCAACGTTCGCTTCTCCTCTTCTCTACTTACTCTGCCTAGCATCAGAAGCTCTGGCCGCAGCAACCATGTCTGCTAGCTGCTCACCCACCTGCTCTTCAGCATGCAACAACCAGATATGCGCCAAGTCGCCACCCGTACCATCGCCTGTGGGTCTCATCACACCCCCGCCGGCACGCGCACCGCAGCCGATTGCTCATCGCAACCCGCTGCCGTTGGTGTGGTGCCACTGCTGCAAATCACACAGAGTCATCCGTCACGTCTCAACCACAATCCTCAACCCTGGCCGAGTCTTCTACAAATGTCCGAATCATGGGGTAATAATATGTTTGTGTTGTTCTGCTGCTTTCAGTTGCTGATTTTTTTAATAGTTTGGTTGATGATCTTCCAATTTGATTCGAGCAGAAAAGGGAAGATTCGTGTGATTTGTATTTCTGGGAAGTTGCTGATGTGGGGGAATGCAACTACGCTGATTATTTGGTTAGCCGAGGAATCCCAATACCAGCAGGTTGGGGTGTTGGACAAGTAACTGAAGGAACGACAGAAGAGGAAGATGCAGAGCAGAAGGTTAAAGATGCAGTTCCTCTGATCATGGCCAAACAACAGCTGCTGAACGGCCTTGACAGCAATGAGGAGATGAAAGAGCTTGTGAAGATAATGGGCAAAATCGATTTGCTCTGTAGGATGATTGTCTCTTTATTTGCAGTGTATGTAGCACTCGTGATGTATTCAGTGGCTATGACATGAGCACTTTGCTGAAACTAGTAATGAACAAAACCTGTGTAGTAGGCTGGGCGTAGTGTTGTGAACATCTAATGATTTTTATTAATGGAAATCGGGGGGTATCCCCTTTTGCTCATAAATAAATAAATAGCAGAGGCCCTGTCGGGTCAGCTTTGTTCTCATTCGAAGATGTCGAGCAAATTGCAGTCCAACAGCAAACTATGTCATCAATTCAAGTTTCACAGCCAAATATGAGTACAACTAAACAACAATGTCATCATGTTTTAGTTGTCATACAATCACCAAACACAAATCAGCATACATAACAAGTGATGTTCTCACAGCAAAATACTAGACAACATGTTCATCAGGTTTCAGTTGTCATAGCAAACACAATTTCACATAGTAGATAAAAATGTCTTTTGACAGGTAAATACGAAAAAAGCAGTGTAATCATCATCCGCAGCAGCAGTGTCAACATCTTTGCCATGTGTATCAGTCTAAATCATAATTCCCCACGGTGTCATCTTCTTCTTTGTCCTCAACGTCCTTGAACGTTGACTTCTTCTTGACCAACTCTTGTATGTCCATAGCACGACATGCAATCTTTTCGCCAGCGTCATTGACGTGATGGTTCTCAAAGATATTAGGAACATCAGTGTTATCTTGTACATCAGGAGCAGTGTAAGCATCATCTTGTTGTGCAACTTCATTAAACGAACTCCTCTGCTCAAACCTTTGCAATACTCTCCAGTCATCGCTACGTGCAAATGTGTCCTCCAAGAAAAATATATGTGTTGCTTGATTTGCCAAAATAAAAGGCTCATTGGTCTGGTACGCCGCCTTGACATTGATGGATTTGAAATAATCATCAGCTCTGGGTTTTGCGATCCTGGAATACAGGTTATACCAACGACAGCACAACAGAACCACACACCAATGATCCTCAAAACTGGAGATATAATGCAACTGAACAATATCTGTTATGTTAGCTTACATTTCAGTTGTCTCTTTGTCATACGTATCCGAGCTCATGATGGCACTATTTTGTGTCTTCCTGCCTTCGTCTCGTGCAAGGGTGTTGTAGTGCACATCTCCAACAACGCAAGATCCATAATGTCTTACCCGAGTATCAGGACCCATTGCTAGTGAGTAAAGGGCATCATCAACTGCCTGCCCATCCTCCCGCATCTTCTTAACCTATGGTTAGAAAATAGACAAGTTGATCATCTTATGTACTCAATATATTAAAAAACTGATAATGCAATTCAAAAGCTTACATGGCTCTTGAACCATTTCGCAAATCCTGGCATAACCAGTTTGTCAATGTTTCTTGGATTTCACTGCAGTAAGTCCTTTTTGTAGATGCTGCACAACATAGTGATTGCGTCAAACATCTAAATATATAAAAATGTGCTGCAAGTTTAGTAGATTACGATGTATAAGCTGTAGTACTGCACTTACTTGATATAAGGTAGTATCTCAGGACAGTTATTCAACACATACCAAACCATTTTGTCCAAATCTTTAGGTTTGTCCTCTTGTCAACTCTTCCCTGTAACTCGAACAGAATAATCGAAAACATTGGGACTGGGATTGTCTTCACCCACCTCTTTGCTAAGTTTATCAGATGTTTCAATGTATTTTGAGCAGAATGTCAACGCATCTGTAGCAATGTAGGCCTCTGCAATGGAACCCTCGGGTCTAGCTCTATTCCTAACGTAGCCCTTGAAAGTGCCTAGCCGCCTTTCAATAGGGTACATCCAGCCATACTGTACTGGACTTCTAAATAGTGCCTCATCAGGTAGATGAACAGCCAACTGCACCATCACATCAAAGAAGGCTGGAGGATATCTTCTCAAGGTCGCATAGGATAGTTGGTATCTTGTTTCTAAGACGCTCCAAAGCATCTATTATGATATTTCTACTGCAGAGTTCCCTGAAGAATTGTCCCAACAATGCAACTGCTCTGTATAAGTCAGGGCGGCCCAATCCTCTAAGGATAATAGGTAAAAACCCTTTGAAGTAGGAAGTGGCAGCCATGAGTTTTCAACCCTTGTACCTTGTTTCCATCTGCACTGACTCTCGTTTCAGGGTTGGAAGCAAATCCATGTGGGAATCTCACACGTGATAGGACCTCGCAGAATTATTTTCTTTTTACCTTGTCCAAGACGTACACAACTGGTGTCATATCCCGTGGTTTACCTCCATCTTGCACCTGCAAATCATGTCTGATACCCAGGTGTGTCAAATCAATCCTAGATTTTAAGGTATCTTTCGTCTTGCCTTCAATATTAAGAAGTGTGCCGATAATGTTGTCACATATATTTTACTCGATGTGCATCACATCAAGATTATGCCGCAGATCCAAATCTTTCCAATACTCCAAGTCCCACAAAGTGGACCTGCGGGTATACAATAATCTCTCTTCTGCCCTGCCACGCTTCCTTTTCCTGCTACCATTACCAGGATGGTTTCTTGGTGTAATATGCCTGACCTTCTCTAATTCCACTTGCAACTCATCGGCGGTGAGCCTCTTTGGCGCATCATGGTTTTCATGCTTTGCATTGAACACATGTCTTCGGTATTTTCTAGGATGCGACTTGTCCTTGGCAAGGAAACGACGGTGTCCAATGTAACAGATCTTGCTAAGTATTGCGTATGACAGCGGATTCCTGTCACAGCGAACACATGCATTGTATCCATGTGTCGTTCGCCCTGACATAGTGCCCAAAGCCAGATAATCATGGATGCACCAAATTATAACAGCACACAGAAAGAAATCAGCTGGTGGGCTGCTATATAGGTCTCGAGTGAGAACACCCCTCCATAGCTGTTGAAGTTCCTCCACAAGAGGCTCCATGAACAAATCAAAATCCTTTCCATGACTTTTTGTACCTGGGATGAGCAAGGCCATCATGTAGTTTGATTCTTTTGTGCAGACATTTGGAGGCATGTTGTAAGGGATAACAAGCACGGGCCACATGCTATATGTGGCGCTCTGGTGGCCAAATGGGTTAAATCCATCTGAAGCTAAGCCAAGTCTAATGTTTCTTGGGTCAGTAGCAAACTTTTTGTGTTTATGATTGAAGTTTTTCCACTCACTACCATGAGATGGATGGCTCATTACATTCTGATCTCTGTACTCCTGGTTCCTAGAATGCCACAGTACATCCTCTCTTGTTTCAGCATCATGAAACAACCTCTGCAATCTTGGTATAATTTGAAAATGTCTCAGAACATTATGAGGAATCCTCTTCACAGCATCGCCATCTTTCCATCTTGATGATTTGCATTTCGGTCATTCACTTAAGTTGGCATACTCCTTCCGGAATAGAACAAAATTATTCTTACAAACATGGATCATATCATATCCAATTCGAACTGCATGAAGGAAATTCTTCATTTTACTGTAGGTGTGTGGCAGCTCAGACGCATCTGGGAAAGATTTGCGGAAAGCAGCCAACATCACATCGAATGATTTGTTGGTCATCCGCTCAGATGTCTTCACCTGAAGAAAGGTGACCATAGCTCAGAATACTGACAGCTTATTTCCTGGGGTGACAGCCACTTTGCATTGTTCCAACATGCGTGCCCACCGTTTTTCTTCTGCAGGTGAAAGTTCACGGAATGCACGAGCATTTCGTAGCATTGTTTCAATGTTGGTCAAACTCACTGGCTCCGCCACCACCACCTCCTCCTCCTCTTCCACCTGAGCATCAGGCACATCAAGATGGTGATCTGCTGCTTCCACGTAGTCAATAACATTGACGTTCATAGTTTCACCATGATGAACCCACCTAGTATATGTGATCGACATCCCATACAAGTGTAGATGATTTTGCACAGTTGACTGGGGTCTTGTAACTAAATTCATACAACTGCTACACGGGCAGAGCACATCTGATTTCGGACCACCGTACTCAGCTCTGATAAAGTTCATGAAGTTTTCAACACCCACGACATATGCAGCGGAGAATCTTAGAGCAAAAGTTGTCCAAGTCCTGTCCATCAGTTAGACGTACAAATTAGTTCTTCTACTAGATATTACAGGAAAAACATATATGCTTTTTTATGAAGTCTAGAAAAAAATACCTAGGTCGATGTCTAAAGCTATGGCAAGATATTTGGACGAGCAGATCTAAGTAACGAAATATATGTAAATCTAATTCAGCAAATAGATTTGAGTGCTAAATTATGGCAGGGTGTTTCAGCAGTCAATGAGGCTGAGCACACAGCCATCAAACTATCGAAGGCCATCGCAGCAACAAGGATCGAGTATAAAACGGTGTAGAGCTATTTCACCTAACAGATTGGCTACTAGACCATGGCAATCTACGTCACAATAAATATATGGCAAGATATTTTAGCAACTAATCGGCCTTGGCATGCCATCTCAGCTAAGCAGATTGAGAGCAGAATAGGGCAAGGAAGCTTCTTAAGCAGAGCATATTGACTGTAAACTATTTCGGCAAACAGTGAGATTAACAGCATCTATGAGCTAACATTCAGCGCTACACCGACATGAACGGGGCCTCAGTCTAGAATGCGTGTACCGTGGGAGAAGCTTACCATCGTGCATCTCCACATGAACGTCGCCAGCGGTGGTGGCGCTGACCACCGTGCGCCTCCACAAGAACGTAGCCAGAGGATAGTCTACGAGAGCATACTGTGGGAGCGAGAGGATCGCCGTGCGTCCCCTCGAAGAACCGCGGCGCCGACGTATCGGCGCGGTGGGGAGGGCGGCTTTGGCGGAGCAAATGGAGTGGAGGGGGACGGGGGGGAGGGGGTTTGGGGAATATTATTGGCTAGTTGGCCGAAGGGCGGTTGAATCGGATTTGGGGGGAATTTTTGGGTGCGGGGGGGGGGGGGGAGGATTTTCGCGCGGTGGGCGGGGGGGGGGGGGGGTTTGGCGCATGGTCGGTTTCTCCAAGTACAGTCCCACGTGTTAGTGAAGAGGCAAGCTGAAGCACGTTCCGTTTGCGTGAGCCGTGTGCAGGACCGAATGTGTGTGGGGTGCAATGCGACCACGACAGGAGTGCTGCGAGTGTACCGCCTTTTTTCCTTTTAAACTAGGTGCTTCGCCCCCTCAAAAAAAATTGTTGCTTCGTGCGATCCATCGATACTACTACTAGTAATTCGGTAATCCCGACTAAAACGGCGCGGCCGAGTCTTTTCCTGCGCGATATGCTGGGAGGTTGGCGTTTTTTAGGATGAGTAATGCTACACCTATGTAATCCCAGTTACGTAATTAACATAATGTGAAACGTGTGAGCTGTTGATTGTAGATTGGGGGGGGAGGGAAGGGCCCACCACCATGAAAATCAGGGGAGTAGAGAGAGAGGCAATTTACGTTAACCCTTTCGTAGGTTCCCGTAGATGTAGAAAGATGTGAAATGCGTGAATATGTAGTGGACGTACTATTGGAGTGCCTAAGATAAATTGTGTATGTATAGACCCTATGTGTTTATTTTACTTTGCATGTTAGATTTGTCTCGGTTCAATAAAAAGCAGAGTTGGTGATGATGGTGTGCCTGTCATCCTGCAATATAGGCCGTCCGATCTATATCTAACGGATAGGAAGGAAACTATGACAATGTACCCGCACTCCTCTCCACATTTGCAGATAAGGCTTTCCCTCGTTCATCCTTTTCTCCCACAAGATCTTGATCTTCTGTGCAACGCACGGTCATCTTGCTAGTACTCCTACAATATACTATATTATTGTGAAAGTTCATATACACCGGCTGAGATTAATGCAAACACGGCAGATTTTCATTACATTTCGAACTTCTATAGGACAAAAAAATAAAAGAAACCTGACCCTAAACCTATTCTACGGCGGCGACCGACGTCCTCCATCTGCGATCTCTATGTATGGGGGCGGGGTTCAAGACCCGTGAAGTGAAGGTGTGGTCTCCGGCGAGGAAGAGTAGAACACGGGATACGGACCGGCCAGTTGTCACACCATGCCCTGCCGCCTCCCATACCCTACTCATCCTCAGAGGAGTCCCCGACCTCAGCGGTGTCGGATGTTGGACGTCGGCAAGTAGGACGCATGGCTAACGGTGCTCCCCTCGTCGGCTGCCAGCGTGGCCACCACTTGTGCGGTCGCATCCGCGTAAGGCTACGCCGCTATTGTGTCGCGAGAGGCGACTTGAGCGAGGGTGGCGACCTCGAGCTTCATCCCCGAAGACAAGCTCTCCCGCAGAGCATTCGCACTTGCGGTCATGGTGGATGTGGTGCCAGGTAGGAGGACGATGCGCTATGGTGTGGAGGCTAGCTGGGTGTTGCCGCTTTAAGTAGCACATTTCGGTGAGGCCAAGCGTCCGGGTGCGTCATTAAGTCGCCGGAGTTGGTTCCTCGAGCACCGAGCCTCTTAACGACGGCATATGAACGGACGGCATGAATGCAGGCAGCTGGTGCCGGCTGGGAACACACCGCGTGACGGCGTGAGGGACGAGGGTTTGGTGTGCCAGGGTAATCAGCTGCGGTCGTGGCCACATTGGAGATGCCCTTTGCTCACATGCGATCCCCGCATGTCATTGAAAAAGCAAGATGACACGGCATGGTCTCAGGTCCTGAGGATGCAGTTCGCCGCGCTACACCACTCCACAAATGCGTCGCGGCGCCCCATGCATCCTCGATGAGCCGGGTGTTGGGGTTGTTTGGATTGTGGCCAAAGTGCACCTTACCAAAATTTTGGTCATGACCCAAAGATTGGTCTTTGTTTGGATGGTTGCCTTTTTTTGGCATGCCAATGAACTCTAGCCAACTCTAGTTCATTTTTCTTGCCAATGTCGGCCAAATCATGGGCAACAAATACCTCAACCAAAATTTTGGCTACCCAATGCTTTGATGGGGTAACCTTGGGCACAAACCAAACATACTGTTGGTCGTGCCATAGCACTAACACCACCCTGGGCACACTGAAACCAACTGCGTCTAGGAACGATATGAGCGTGTCGCTCACCACGGTCGCCGTGTCCAGAGGCAGTGCTGGAGCTGCGCCACGTTGTTGGCCCAAACGACCCACATGAACGGTTGTCGATGGCGAGGAGGTCGTGGGCCAGCTCCTCCATTGGCCTAGTCTGCGCTACGTCGTCCTGACGGGTGTGCCCCACATTTCGGTTTCCCTGTTTTCCCGGCCATATTCGAGCGTTAGTGCTCCGCGTTGCGCATTAGGCCTTTCACTATGTAGGCCAAGCGAGACAACTTATTGTTTATTTGATCCGTTCAAGTTTAATCATGTGGCGTTTTCTTATTTCTCATTCCTCTCCATCCCTCTTCCCCATCGATCATGTCGCCCTCCGGTCGACTCCATCCTCCCGCAGCCTCATTTGAACATTCCGCCGAGTATCATTCGCATGTACCCGCCCTAGTCCTCTTTCAATCGATCTCCGGACCCTGAGATGAAATCGAGAGAGAACGAGTGGGGGCACGTGATACCTAAGGCAGATTCAAAATTTTGAACCGGTGATCATAGCATCCACAAATCATATATAAAGGGTATTCAATGTTTGTTTCATTTTTGAACGTACAATATACTCCCTCCTATCCTTTCTAGTTTACATATAAGTTTTATGTGTAGTCAAAGTATCTCTACTTTGATCAAAAAAGTATCAACATTCAACAACGCCCAATCAATATTGTTAGATTTGTACGTACTCCTAGATTTGTACTCGAGATGGTTTCCAATTTGTTTTCAACTACGTGAATGTGCTTGTTCTCGCGCATGCTCTTCCTCCTAGGATTTCGCCACGTATAGCCAGTCCAATAGTAACTTTTTTAACTCCCTGTCCAATAGTACACGTGGAGTACTGACAACATCTGTACTAGAGTATGCAGTGCTCATAGTAGTACTCCCTCCTTCCATTTATATAGGGCCTATGTGGAGGAGAGAGATGTGAAAAAATAAGGGGAGTGATATCTCATGCAAGAGCCTTAGCTATATACGCATTCCTAGTTAAATACAATAAATATGAAGAAAGAGATAGAGAGGAGATGGAAAAAAGTACTAATACAATAGCCAACCTTATATATTTTTTTGCGGGAAATAGCCAACCTTATAGCCCACACTAGTGCATATAATAGATGATGGCTATAGATGACATGGCAGTCCCTCATAGCCATCGACTGGCTATATTATTAACCATGCTCTAATGCGTTTTTAAAACCACATTTGAATATTGACAAGATTAATAGTACATGAGATGTATAATGTGAAAATTATATCATTGGAAACTCCTTTCACATAAAAATTTGACCGTATGCTTTGTGTAAGTTGCATGTCATATATTATTACTCTAACATTTGGTCAAAGTTAGCCTCGAAAAACGCATTAGGCCATGTATAGTAAATGGAAGGAGGGAGTAGTAGTGGAAGTGGATCCTCCACCGTAGGTATCCCTGCCTTACCCTCCCTTTCGATCACTTACTGGCGGACCCCATGCTTGCTAGGCCCCACATGTCAGTTACTCAATGGGTTCAACCATGTCAGGGGATCCTCATCCGTAGTATACTCCCTCCATTTTTATTTACTCCGCGTAAAACAGAGGGAGTGGTAGTATAATAAATGACGCGGGCGGGGGAGGGGGAGGGACGTCGGTTTGCTCCCAACTGTGGTCCCACAAGCGAGCGAAAACGCAAGATGAAGCGCGTTCCATTCAGCGAGCGACATGGAGGGTCCAGCGTGCCGGACTGCAATGCGAACGCGACAAGAGCGATGTACAGTCAAAACCGATTGACCAGTCGTCACCGGAACCACTATTCACACCAAAACCTTCGCTGCTCAGCCTATGCCAGCCACTGCCCTAAAACCACACCTAATCTCCAGCCCATCCCCCCACCTTTCGATCCCCTAGCCTGCATCAAGTGTCCCCTAGTTCGCCGGAAAGCCATGGTGCGCCGCAAGATCACTTACTACAAGATGCTGGCGCCGGAGCACCGCGCAGAAATCGCGGCGGTGGTCGGCGCCACGGACCTCCGTGCCCAAGGTCGCTTTGCGGCGGGCTAATCCCCGAGTTCTCTGGAGCCAAGCTACGAGGAGGAGGAAGCGATCCAATGTTCATGGAGGAGGTCGCGGCGCAGAAGGCCCCCGATGGGTATGAGACGATGGACGTCGACTTCATGCCGGCGTTTGAGTCCCCCATGGTGCAGACGGACCAGCGGTTCAACATGGTGATACTAAAGGAGGACCGGGAGGCAGAGGCTCAACTCGACGCAGAGCGCACGCATGCCACTGCCATCGAGGCTCTCCTGCAGGCGGAACCGGATGTCGTGGATGTGAACCGGGCGGTGGAGGCTCAACTTGAGGCAGAGCGCGCGGATGCCGCTGCCATCGAGGCCCTCCTGCAGGCGGAACCAGACATCTAGGACCTGAACCGGGTGGCAGAGGCTCAACTCGACGTAGAGCGTGCGGATGCCGCTCTCATCGACGCCCTCCTACAGGCAGAATCGGACGTCCTGGACTTGAACCGTGCGGCGGAGGCTCGACTCGATGCGGAGCGCGCGGATGTCGCTGCCATCGAGGCCCTCCTGCAGGCGAAACCGGATGTCCTCGACTTGAACCGGGCTGTTCTTTCATCCGTGCAGAGTGCCCCCACGCTCCACGTGAACGAGTAGCTGGAGGCCGAGGACAACCACGGTGCGGAGATACACGTCGGAAGCTATGGCTGGTTCGCGCCGGCAGCCAAAGACGACGAGGTCGTCTCGTTCCACGAGCAGTTATAGTTTTTCTTTATGTTGTTGTTTTTATGGATCTTTTGCTGTGTAAAAACATATATTTGTTATGCAAGTCGTCCGACTTGGGTCAGTCTACCATTTCAGGTGGTTGGATGAATATCCTACGTCTCCTAACCCTTCTTTACTTCTTCCTCACCTCTTCTTCTTCCCCAACAGACCACCGCACGGGCCGTACGAATACTCCCCAACATGCGGTTGGATAAACATACTCTATGAACGAAAATTATGTGTCAGCGGTAGGATGGCTGAGTTTGGTTTGTTCACATGCGACAGAACGTCTCTGTGAGGGTGGTTCCCTTGGTTGGGTTTGCGGCGTGCAGGAGCGACTGTGTAAGGGTGCGGTGCGACCGCGGCATGCAGGAGCGACCGTGTGAGGGTGCGGTGCGACCGCGGTAGCCATGCGCAAGTGTACCTCCTTCTCATTTTGAAAACTTTAGGCAAGCTTAGCAAAAATGTGTGGCGAAGTTTGGCAATGCAAAGCCTAGACCCAAACAGGATAAGTACATACGTACTAGGAGTACTAGTGTTAAAAAAGATAGGTGGGGTGAGGGAGTCCTGGACTAGGGGGTGTCCGGACAGCCGGACTATCATCATCCGCCGGACTCCAAGACTACGAAGATACAAGATTGAAGACTCCGTCCCGTGTCCAGATGGGACTTTCCTTGGCGTGGAAGGAAAGCTTGGCGATACGGATATGTAGATCTCCTACCATTGTAACCGACTCTATGTAACCCTAGCCTCCTCCGGTGTCTATATAAACCGGAGGGCTTTAGTCCGTAGGACACAACATACATTACAACAATCATACCATAGGCTAGCTTCTAGGGTTTAGCCTCCTTGATCTCGTGGTAGATCCACTCTTGTACTACCCATATCATCAATATTAATCAAGCAGGACATAGGGTTTTACCTCCATCGAGAGGGCCCGAACCTGGGTAAAACATCGTGTCCCTCGTCTCCTGTTACCATCCGCCTAGACGCACAGTTCGGGACCCCCTACCCGAGATCCGCCGGTTTTGACACCGACATTGGTGCTTTCATTGAGAGTTCCTCTGTGTCGTCACCGATAGGCTTGACGACATCTTCAACCAACAAAGCTGTCCAGGGTGAGACTTTTCTCCCCGGACAGATCTTCGTATTCGGCGGCTTCGCACTGCGGGCTAATTCGCTTGGCCATCTGGAGCAGATCGAAGGCTACGCCCCTGGCCGTCAGGTCAGATTCGGAAGCATAAACTTCACGGCCGATGTCCGCGGAGACTTGACCTTCGACGGACTCGAGCCACAGCCGAGCACGCCGCACTGTGACGATGGGCATGATCTAGCTCTGCCGCCGAACAGTGCCTTGGTGGCCCCACATGAATCCGCTTCGGCCATCAGTCCGGAGCCGATCGCCCAGATCGAGGATCGGTGGATAGGCGCCGCCTCGGGGGCTTCAACTTCCTCGGCGATGGAGCCGAACATTAATCTTGTCCCCCGTGAAACTTGTGATTCCGAGGTGCCGGATTCCTTGCCGGACTCCGAACCTCCCACACCCCTACCAATCGATTCGGATTGGGCGCCGGTTATGGAATTCACCGCCGCGGACATCTTCCAACACTCGCCTTTTGGCGACGTCGTAAATTCGCTAAAGCATCTCTCGTTATCAGGAGAGTCCTGGCCGGACTATGGCCAGGATGGTTGGGGTACGGACGACGAAGAAATTCAGAACCCACCCACCACCCACTTTGTAGCCACTGTCGACGATCTAACCGACATGCTAGACTACGACTCCAACGACATCGACGCTATGGACGACGATGCCGGAGACGAACAGGAACCAGCGCCTACAGGGCACTGGAAGACCACCTCGTCATACGACATATATATGGTGGACACCCCAAAAGACGGGGACGGCGAAGAAGCAGCGGAGGCGGACTCTTTAAAGAAGCATCCCAAATGCCGGCGTCAGCGGCGCCGCTCTAAATCCCGCCACAGCAAGAATGGAGATTCCGGCACAGGAGATAATAATACCCCAGAGAGTGCCGAAGACAATCCCCTCCAGCAAGACTCAGCGCAGGAGGATGCAGAAGCAAGCCCTCACGAGAGGGCGGCAGACGAAGAGGTTGAGGATCATAACTATATGCCTCCCTCCGAAGACGAAGCAAGCCTCAACGATGACGAATTCGTCGTACCTGAGGATCCCGTCGAACAAGAGCGTTTTAAACGCAGGCTTATCGCCATGGCAAACAGCCTAAAGAAAAAGCAGCAGCAGCTTCAAGCTGACCAGGACCTGCTGGCCGATCGATGGACCGAGGTCCTCGCGGCCGAAGAGTATAAACTCGAACGCCCCTCCAAAAGCTATCCAAGACGCAAGCTGCTCCCCCGATTAGAGGAGGAAGCATACATACCTCCATCACCAGCGCACGATATGGCTGACCGACCACCCCGTGGTCGTGACAGAGAGGCATCCAGGCCCCCAGCCAAGACCGTACCCCGGCATCGCTCCAAAAGTACGAAGCCAAGAGGGAACGCGCCGGACTTGCGAGACATATTGGAGGACAAAGCAAGACAATCCAGATCCATCTACGGATCACGTGGGCGCCCCACGACCCACGACGAATACCGTCGCGCCGGATACAATAATCCCGGCCGGGCCGAGCACGGCAGACAGCGCTCTCTCGAGCTGCATCGCGATATTGCTCAATACAGAGGCGCCG
The DNA here is from genome assembly GCA_963921465.1 of Triticum timopheevii. Lineage (NCBI taxonomy): Eukaryota > Viridiplantae > Streptophyta > Magnoliopsida > Poales > Poaceae > Triticum > Triticum timopheevii. The sequence goes on from OY997268.1 coordinate 109,227,807, forward strand.
CACACCCACTATGCTTCACTGACGAAGTAATGGATCATCAAATCCCTGAAGGGTTTAAACCCGTAAACATTGAATCCTACGATGGCACAACAGACCCCGCGGTTTGGATAGAAGATTATCTTCTCCACATCCATATGGCCCGCGGCGACGATCTCCACGCCATCAAGTATCTCCCACTCAAGCTTAAAGGACCAGCTCGGCATTAGCTTAACAGCTTGCCCGCAGAGTCAATTGGGTGTTGGGAAGACCTAGAGGCCGCATTCCTTGATAACTTCCAAGGCACGTATGTGCGACCACCAGACGCCGATGACCTAAGCCACATTATTCAGCAGCCAGATGAATCGGCCAGACAATTCTGGACACGGTTCTTGACAAGGAAAAACCAAATCGTCGACTGCCCGGATGCAGAGGCCCTTGCAGCCTTCAAACATAACATCCGGGATGAATGGCTAGCCCGGCACCTGGGGCAGGAAAAGCCGAAATCCATGGCAGCCCTAACATCGTTAATGACCCGCTTTTGCGCGGGAGAGGACAGCTGGCTAGCTCGCAGAAACAATCTCCGTAAAAATTCTGGCAGTCCGGATACTAAGGACAACAACGGCAGGTCACGTCGAAACAAAAACAAACGCCGCATTAACGGCGACGATAAGGAGGATACGGCAGTCAACGCCGGATTCCGAGGCTCTAAACCCGGTCAGCGGAAGAAGCCATTCAAAAGAACCACTTTGGGTCCGTCCAATCTGGACCGAATACTCGACCGCTTATGCCAGGTACATGGCACCTCTGAAAAGCTAGCTAACCACACTAATAGAGATTGCTGGGTGTTCAAGCAGGCCGGCAAGTTAATTGCCGAAAACAATGACAAGGGGCTAAATAGCAACGACGAGAAAGAGACCCGACCACCGAACAATAGAGGACAGAAGGGTTTTCCCCCACAAGTGCGGACGGTGAATATGATATACGCGACCCATATACCCAAGAGGGAGAGGAAACGCACATTAAGGGACGTCTATACGATGGAGCCAGTCGCCCCGAAGTTCAATCCATGGTCCTCTTGTCCGATCACTTTCGATCGAAGAGACCATCCGACCAGCATACTCCATGGCGGATTCGCCGCATTGGTTTTAGACCCAATCGTCGATGGATTTCACCTCACAAGAGTCCTGATGGACGGCGGCAGTAGCCTGAACCTGCTTTATCAGGATACAGTGCGCAAAATGGGCATAGACCCCTCAAGGATTAAACCTACAAAGACAACCTTTAAAGGTGTCATACCAGGAGTGGAAGCCAACTGTACAGGCTCAATCACACTGGAAGTGGTCTTCGGATCCCCGGATAATTTCCGGAGCGAAGAGTTAATCTTCGACATAGTACCGTTCCGCAGCGGCTATCACGCTCTACTCGGACGAACCGCATTTGCAAAACTCAACACGGTGCCGCATTATGCATACCTAAAGCTCAAGATGCCAGGCCCTCGTGGAGTCATCACGGTCAATGGGAATACGGAACGCTCCCTCCGAACGGAGGAACATACAGCGACTCTCGCGGCAGAAGTACAGAGTAGCCTCTTAAGGCAATTCTCCAGTCCGGCCATTAAACAGCCGGATACAGCAAAACGCGTCCGAAGCAATACAAACCAAGACCACCTGGCGCGATCAGAGCATGCGTAGCAATGCGGTCCCAACCCTCACCCGCGCATGATCGCAATAATAACACTCCGCGTACATCATTACGCTTTGGAGATACCATGGGCACAGGGGAGGGGGCACGATCGCAACGGACCCAGAGTGCGGTTCGACCACACCGGGGGCTCGCGAGTGTGCCCCCCTTTTTTTATTTTTTATTTTCCTTCTTTTATGTACACAGGACTCCGTTAACCAGAAGCCCTGTCCGGCGGCGAACCTGCCGAACTCATGATGCAACAGTCAGGGACTAAAGAAGGCTGCAACGAACACTCAGGTGGTCTCAATTACGAGCATTAAATTCGATTATATACACCAAGTCCGCAGCTCACCCCTGGAGGGGGACATGTTTACTTAGTCCAAATCCCTTGCTTACCGCACTATTTGTTTCAGTCCGCTCTCCTAGTAAACTTTCTTTCATAAATAATGCAGCACCTTTTTGATTGCAATTGCATTACCTTTTATATATATATGCTCATTATATGACATCTTGCGCCCGTATATTTTGGTACGGCCTAATACGCCAGGGGCTTATGTTCCCCACTCTATGGTGTGATAAGTCCGAACACTTTCATAAGTGCGGCACCCCGAACTTATAGCATTATATGAATCGGCTCCGAATCATGTCTTGGGTCAATAGTTGGGTTTGCCCGGCTCCCACGTTTTGGTGCCTTACGTTCCGTTCTATCGGCTAAGGTGGCACTGGGAGAACCACTGCGATTGCGCCCCGGTTGAGCCGGGCGAGCGCCTCAGTGGAGAAAGCTAAAACTGACTGGCATGATAAGGCGAGAGACTGGTTGCTGTTCGAGAGGTTTTTTCGGGTCCTTAAAGACTCACGCCGCTTCGAGCGAAGTTCCGGACAATGTCCGATGAAGGCGTGGATAGCACCCTGGATTCGGTCTTCCGAATACCAGGGGCTTCGCCAAAATTTAAAATTATAGAATTCTATGGCTAAGTGAGAGTGTTCAAGCATTATAAGTCCGGTTGCCTTGTTCGTTGTGTTGAGCGCCTCCCTCAATGGACCCAACAATGGGAACAAGAGTGCTCAAGTTTATCCCGAACACCCCAGCACTCGTGGCTTGGGGGCTGAAGCCAACGACTTGCCATCTCTCAGATTTTATAAATGGCCGCACAGAAGGTAATATTTTAAATTAAAAAAGCGTTGCTCAAAGCGCACATGAACAAAGTTTCAGCGCACAGGATAATACATAGCAAATTCACTCAAAGATTACATTTCTGGGGCACTCATCCGCAATATCGCGGGCTCCCTTCAGGACAGTTTTATAATACATTTCGGGCGTGTGATACTCCTTGCCCGGTGGCGGTGGGTCCATGAGAAGCTTCTCCGCATCCAACCTGCCCCAATGCACCTTTGTGCGGGCGAGGGCCCGGCGAGCGCCTTCAATACAGGCGGAGCGCTTGATGACATCCACCCAGGGGCATGCATCCACCAGCCGCCGCACGATGCCAAAGTAGCTCCCAGGCATGGCCTGTCCAGGCCACAGCCGGACTATAAGGCCCTTCATGGCCTCTTCAGCTACCTTGTGGAGTTCGACCAGCTGCTTCAGCTGGTCGCTTGGGGGCACCGGGTGTCCGGCCTCAGCATACTGAGACCAGAAGACTTTTTCCGTCGAGCTCCCCTCCTCGCCACGATAGAATGCGGCGGCATCGGACGCACTACACGGCAGATCTGCAAACGCCCCTGGAGAGCTCCGAATGCGGGTAAGTGTCAGGTATTTTACATTAACATGCTTGCTTTGCATGAAAAATGCCTTACTCGCCGCTATTTTCTTTACATCTTCAACCTCCTGAAGGGCCTTATGGGCCTCGGCCTTGGCGGACTTGGCACTTTCGAGAGCCGAGGCAAGCTCGGACTCTCGAGTCTTGGAGTCACGCTCCAAACTCTCATGTTTCTCCATGAGAGCCTGGACCTCTTGCCGTACTTCCGCCACCCGGGCCTCCTGCTTCTCTCGCTCTTTCCGCTCCGCGGCCGCACTGCATTCGGCCGCGGACACAGCCTCCTTCAGGGCTGCCACCTCGTTCATGGCCCCTGCAATACCCATATTATCCTTGTTAATTTTATTGCAACCAAAATCCTTTTCTGTAAGGTAAATATTCAAAGTGGTGTTACTCACCTTCTTTCTCCTCGAGCTGCTTCTTCGCATGGCCGAGCTCTCGCTCGGACCGCTCGAGATCCTGCTTTAGCACATCGACCTCCGCCGTTAGTGCGGCAGAGGTCAGCAGCGCAGCCTGCAAACCCATATTGACATATTTTAAGCAACCCTGCGTATATCTTGTTAGATCCTCAGTCCGGCTTTTTCTTTCCGAACACCGAACTGAGCATCAGGGGCTACTGTCTATGCGGTATTACATTACATAACTTTAACTTCTTACCTCAAAGCCTGTTAGAAGGCTGTTGCAGGCTTCGGTCAGCCCGCTTTTGGCGAGCTGAACCTTTTGAATCACCGCACTCATGATAGTGCGGTGTTCTTCCTCGATGGAAGCGCCTTTAAGCACCTCCAACAAGTTATCCGGCGCCTCTGGTTGGGCGGAGGTCGCCGGTGTCACGGTCCTGCCCTTCTTTCGAAGGGGCCGCCTGCCGGACTCTGGAACCACTACGGGTTCCGATGTAGAGTCCCGCACAAAGTCCGGGAGGCAACCTGACGGCGCCTCCGGAGCCTCCTCCTGATGGGTCCCTCTCCGGGATCCCACCTCGGTGTCCTCGCCGGCGCGGGGGGTAGTGGCCGTCGGAAGTGAATCCACATCCGACGGGGCCAAGGACCCGCTTGATGAAGCGGGGAGATCATCATCAGCCGGACTACGGACAGAATGCAGCGTTAGAAGGACACTACGCGACATAAAAGATATTGCATATCAAGGATCCGGATACTTACGATTTCGCCGGACGCCTGGCCCTTGGAGGCCACTCATCCTCGCCAACGGTGGTATTGGCGAAACTGTCCGGGGGGATAGTTCTCCCCCTCTTGGACCCTTCGGCCTCCCCTATTGGGGAAGCCTTCCTTCTTGTCTTCGGGGGAGGAGTCCGCCTCGTCGTCGGACACCTGATTGCAGGAACTCTTTCGAGTCCCCACGGCCACCTTCTTGGCCTTCTTCTCCGGCACCACATGCGGTGCCGGAACCAGCAGCCCTGCTAAACGGGCGTCCACTGGGTCTTCTGGCATGGGAGCCGGGCTGATAAGCTGCTTGGCCTTCTCCATCCATTCCTGTCAAAGGAAAGGAAAGAATGAAACCCTCTTATAATCAATTCGATTACTACAAAGTGTCCCGTAATGGGGTTGAATCACTTACCTCGTCAGTTGGATGCTGCGAGCTGAATCCGCGATCTTCTGTCGCGGATGTGGGGGCTTCGGCGCCCTTAAACAGCACCCTCCAGGCGCCTTCGTATGTCGTATCAAAGAGCCCGCTCAGCGCCTGGTGCTGTTCCGGATTGAACTCCCACAGATTGAATGTCCGTTCTTGGCATGGGAGAATCTGGCAGATGAGCATGACTTGGACCACGTCGACGAGCCTGAGCTTATTTCTCACCAGCTTCTGGATGCAGGCTCGGAGTCCCGTCACCTCCTTCGGATCGCCCCACAGCAAGCCCTTCTCTTTCCAGGAGGTGAGCTACATGGGGACGCCAGATCTAAACTCAGGGGCCGCCACCCATGTGGGCTTGCGCGGCTCGGTGATGTAGAACCACCCCGATTGCCACCCCGTGATGGAGTCCACAATGGCCCCTTCGAGCCAAAGGACGTTGGGTAATTTACCCAACATGGCACCTCCGCATTCCGCTTGCGTGCCCTTCACAACCTTCGGCTTGACGTTGAAGGTCTTGAGCCACAGGCCGAAGTGGGGCCGGATGCAGAGGAAGGCCTCGCACACGACGATGAACGCCGAGATGTTGAGGATGAAGTTCGGCGCCAGATCGTGGAAATCCAGGCCGTAATAGAACATGAGCCCCCGGACGAATGGATGGAGAGGAAAGCCCAGTCCGCAGAGGAAGTGGGGAAGGAAGACGACCCTCTCGTGAGGCCCAGGGGTAGGGACGAGCTGCCCCTCGTCGGGCGGCCGATGCGCGATATCGCCGGAAAGATATCCGGCGCTGCACAATTTGGTGATGTGCTCCTCCTTAACGGTGGAGGCCAACCATTTACCTCCCGCTCCAGACATATTCGGAGAAGGGTAGGGCAAGATGCGCGAGCTTGGGAGTTGGAGCTTGAGTACGCGAAGATGGATAAGCAAAGGAGGAAGAAGGCGTAGGTGGGAAGGTAAATCCTTATCCCTTATATATAGGCGGACGAAAACTATGCATCCCGCTGGCCTGATAAAACTCGCTTATCTCCCAAGCGCCACCATCAATGGCGCGGTTGGGTTACCCACGTCCGTATTGATGAGAATCCCGGAATAAGGGGAACACGATCTCTGCTTCGACAAGACGTGCCAAGCAAACTGCTTCGCTAAATGTGCTGAGGTGGTATAGTAAAAAACGATTCAAACAAAGGCTTGGTAGCGGTGTGATGTCACGCCGCATAATACGTCAGCAGACTGGACTGGTGTACATTTTATTCTCTCTACAGTGGGATGTGGAATTTATTTTGCAGAGCCGGACACTATCCTGGTGTTCATGATCTTCTCTGGATTATTCAAGGGAGGAACCCGCCTTGCAATGCTGAACATTATGCATGCTGGACTTATCGTCATTGAAGCCTGGTTCAGGGGCTACTGAGGGAGTCCTGGACTAGGGGGTGTCCGGACAGCCGGACTATCATCGTCCGCCGGACTCCAAGACTACGAAGATACAAGATTGAAGACTCCGTCCCGTGTCCGGATGGGACTTTCCTTGGTGTGGAAGGCAAGCTTGGCGATACGGATATGTAGATCTCCTACCATTGTAACCGACTCTGTGTAACCCTAGCCTCCTCCGGTGTCTATATAAACCGGAGGGCTTTAGTCCGTAGGACACAACATACATTACAACAATCATACCATAGGCTAGCTTCTAGGGTTTAGCCTCCTTGATCTCGTGGTAGATCCACTCTTGTACTACCCATATCATCAATATTAATCAAGCAGGACGTAGGGTTTTACCTCCATCGAGAGGGCCCGAACCTGGGTAAAACATCGTGTCCCTCGTCTCCTGTTACCATCCGCCTAGACGGACAGTTCGGGACCCCCTACCCGAGATCCGCCGGTTTTGACACCGACACGGGGTTTTCCTTCGCGGGATTTAATCGATATAAATCCTCGATTCACCTGTCAATTAATGCGTATTTTTTTTTCTCCAAAGACCAAAGAGCTAACCATCTCACTCCTCATCGCTTGATTAATGCAGCACCATGCAAACCAATCTTCTCACTTCCGCATGCATGCAGGGGATATTAATGTCCTTGGTTGCTAGTACAAGATAAACCCCATCAATATTGCCTCGATTAGTGTTAGTGGCCTTTTGCAAATTGTAATTTTGATAATACTGGCCTTGTGTACAAAAAAATGGAGGTAGTAACTATATTTGACTTCCTTCCCCATTGCGGTGACGTCGACGATATCTTTTTTTTGTGGTTTGGCGAAGTGCGTTTGACGGAGAACACCATTGAGGGAGACCACGGTAAGTCGTTCGCAAGTGCCGCCTGCAAGCCAAGACAACCGCCTTATTTGCATCCCGGAAGTCCGTTGAACCAAAGGACTAGTACTACTAGGAGTACATAATAGCGTCGTCCGTACAGCTTAGTGCGGTGAGATGGTTTCTCGAAGAAGACGATGGAGAAGCGGAGTTAGCGAAGAGTGAAATGATGGTTGCTTCATCCGTGCTTTTGTGATTTGATGCCTCACTGCTTTGTGATTTGTCATAGAAGGGACAGGGGAGTAGACTCTATGCTCTATACTGTACTACATGTGTCCAAGCATGGGAGAAAGAGGAGAGACGTTGCATTTTTCTATTCCTTCAATCAATCAATCAGGGAGCTTCGGTTCCATCTTTTTTGCTTTGGCAACACCGTCCACAATGGTTCCCACGATGCCAAAAGCTATTTTCACATTTGGCTACACATTGTGGATGCCCTTAACTATACCACTTGGTTTCGCTCTTGTGTTCTATCTATACAAATCTCAATTATATTGATCTAAAAAATTATAGAATCAAGATTAGTAAAAAGGAGGTGATTTTGCCGCGCGGATGGCGGGGGAGGTTTCCTATTTTTAGAGGACGTTGTCCTGGCGGTTTGCTAACATGTGGTCCCACGTGTCAGTGCTTTACCAAGCCGATCTGCGTCCCACATGAGGCAGAACAATGGCAGAAGCAACACGTGGTTAAGTTCAAGAAGATGAGGGAGAAGCGAATTCAGCAACGCATTAAATGATGGTTGCTTCGTCCCTCCAACTTCTTTTTTTTAGCATTATTACTTCGTCCCTCCAACTAAACTGCGGGAAAGGTGCAGGTTTGTGATTTGATGCCTCATTGCTCATTACTACACCGGCGCCATGACTGGGGTGCTTCACCCTGGCTGCTCTGCACTATATTCTGGTATGGCACGTGGACCCGGTAGCTTGATGTCCCACATGTCGGCGAAAAGGACTAGAAGATTTATGAAAGCGAGTGCTCCACTATTACGACGGAGGAGTACATGACACGACGGCCCAGTGAACTGTCACTTGTACTGTATAGTACTATAGTTTTGTTGTTTCGCACGATCCATCGATACAAACCCGATTAAACAGGAAAGGGCGGGATTTTTCCCGCGCGGTAAATGATACTGGCCATACATTTCAAAGGAAATTTTAATGCATGCAAACTGAATAATTAAGGCCTTTCCCAGTGCTCCGCGGTGTACAGGTGCTAAGGATGCCACATAGGCAGAAAAATGATGTGGCAAAGCAATTAAAGAGGAGAGAGAGGATTATGGTGACCCCAACAAGAACCAATGCTAAGCACGTGAACCTAGACAAAAAGACTACCAACCAATACATGAAGGAATTTTATTACTAAACAATTAAATAGAGAAGGCTTAGCTACAAAACCTAAGCACCGATGCATTGGGGACATTAGTTGCTAAGCATTTTAATGCACTTAGCACCCCACTTTAGCACCAATGCATTGGGAGAGGTCTAAGTAACAATATGATAACTAGTAAAACTAAAAACACATATGATTTATTGTGTTAGAGTGTAGTAGTAGTGCTGTATTGCATAGTCATTAGATGTAACATGCGAGAACGTGTAGAGATGTAGTTTTGGAGGGCCTACAGAGAGAAAAGCGTAATACGGTCACCGAACTTCAGAATAAGCTGATTACGGTCACTATATATGTTTTGCGGTGATTATACGGTCACTTGCTCACGATTTCAGCATTAGATTGCACTCTGTTGACCGGACAAATAGTTTGCGTGGCGCCATGTTGACTAGATAAATTGACCATGTTCCTTGTGGGTCCCACCTGTCAGTTCGCATAGGGAAACGGTCAAATAAACACAAATTTACGCAGGCGCGACAAGACTCCAACCCTTGCGCGGGAATCACCTGGTTATGTATGTGCCTGTCAGGGCCTGATGTGTGCGCATGCACGTGTAGGTTGAGCACTTGAGCGTGAGAGTGTGTGTTGGTCATGTGGTGTACTGGTGTGTGCATGCATGCGTGCGTGTGTGCATGTGAGTGTTGCGTGCATGTGTGGCTGCGTGTGTACCTGTGAGTGTTGCGTGCGTGCGTGGGTGCATGTGTTTGTGTGAGTGTTGCGTGCATGCAGTTCGTGTGCATGCGTGCATGTGTGTATAATCACCACACCAGCTCCCGTGTGTTAAAGCAGACGGCTCAGCATACCAATACAAGGCCACCTTGTCCGCTGTGCCCGCGGTCATGGCTTTGAACCACCGTCCAAATATTTTCTTGTCGTTTGTTTTCATTCTTACTAGCAAGATGCTCGTGCGTTGCACGTAACATCAAGATGCATTTGTATGACTAGTTTATCTTGTGAGAGAAAAGGATGAACGAGGGATGGCCTTATTTGCAAATGTGGAGAAGTGTGTGGGTACCTTTTTGCAAAATTGACATAGTTTCTTTCCTATCCATCAGATATAAATCAGACGGCCTATATTGCAGGATGGCAGGCACACCATCATCACCAACTCTGTTTTTTATACAAGTGTATTTTATGTATTTTATAAGAGTGTAGATGTAGAGTAGATACAAGCCGACAGGTGGGCATGATGGTAGTGAGATAATGTGATGCAACACTAGAGGTGCCACGTGGAGCGTTTAACTGGTCAACTAGTCATGTCTTGAGCAAATACAGAGTTGTACGGTGAGCCCGTGACTGTATAATAACCACTAAACATAAATGGTGACCGTAGTGAGTGGATTCTGAAGTCCAATGTACGTATCGTGCTTTCGCTTCAAATACAATGATCGTCATTGCATATATCGCGAGAGAAAGATGAAACATGCGTGAATTTTCTAGGGGCTTACTTTTAAAGGACCTGGAGATAGTTTTGTGTGCATACGTGAAAGGGGCATACAGGGGGGTATGCTATGGAGAGAGAGATGTTCTTCGTTTCTCTTTATTATGACTAACTTTGTATATAGTATAAAAATATACAAATTCATAGTGCGGAATAAATATCATTGTGGGCACCATGCAATGCAAATGAGCGTTCGTACTCCTCCATATAACTTTCTAATGTTGTATATATGTGGAAACTCTAAAATAATTTTTTGGCCACACTTTATTCAAAAGGAATGTTGTATGTGAAATAAACGTGAAGAGAGGGCTTTTTAGATCAATGGGGTACATGATGTAACATGTGTGAATGTGTAGTTGATGCATTTGGCGGGGCCTAGAGAGGTACGTGTGTGTATTACGTATTCGAGAGAGGCATGGATAGAGGGGCCGGGGGCGTGGGAGAGATAGCACGACAAATGAGAGTGGTCTAGAGAGAGAGAGGCGAATATGACGTAACAATGAGAGATTCCCTTCCCTTGAGTGTGTATATGCAAGGGGGGAGGGAATAGAGGCACCAGGAGAAATTTTTTGTGTGTGTGGTGTTTGTGTTGGTATGTGTGGGTGTGAGCAGAGGGTGTGTCACCGCGTGAGGTCTGGTGGGTCGAGGTGAGGCCCTTCGTTTGGTTCCGTCCTGCGCCACATTGGTCGGCCCGTGACACATTTAGGAAGACCCATGGATGACTAGTCGTACAAGACAAAGATAGCAGAATTGTGAAGGACTCTGTGTCCACTAACAAAGCCGACTAGGATTTGTAACCCTAGGTTCTCGGACTAAGGTAACCCCTTTATCTCTGATATTACTATTCATCCAACCTAACTTTAAGGGGCATCCTACAGAATGCTCTGCTAGAATCATACTCGTCAATTAGGAAGAGAGGTGTGAGACAATGCGTGAGAGACAGGCCTAAAGATAATGTGCGTACATGAGACACGTAGGCAGGTCCATGCTTATAGAAAGGGTCGATGAGGATTGTGCGTGTGTATGCTTGCGAGAGGAAGAGTGCTTGTGATAAAGGTTAGTGAAAACAGTTGTAAATGGTTACAAGAGGGGGAGGGTTATATCTAGAGCATGTGTGCGAGAAAGACACCTTGGGAGAGAGTGTGTGAGCATGTGTGAGAGACCATCGATGGAGAGTGAAACCACACGTAAAAGATTGCTGTACACATTGATTAAAGATATAAATTGTATCCAAATATTAGGATGGGATCATGATATTTGCAATTCGCGTAAGGAGCGGTCATTGATCCATCAGACATCTAGATTCTATCGAATTTGAGCATGTCTATGTTATTATTCGACACAATTGATCCACATAGTTAGTATTTTGAACTCCAGACAATGCATCGCTTTAGCAATTGAATATAAACGTGAGTATAGTTCATGTTGTGTGTGTAAAGCACATTATACATACAAAAGTTACACAATGAACATTATAAATAGCTACCTATGAACTAGCATACATTTGAATTCAACTTAAGGTGGTTTAAAAAAATCGAATTCAACATGAAGTCCATTCAATTATTTGAATTTGATATCATGGCATTTGTAAATCATACCTAAATTATGGGGGCACCAATCTTTGCTCTGATTTTGTACATAATAGCACATGTAGTCGTGTACAAAATAGATTCAAATTTAGCTCCTCCATTCCAAAATAATCGTAGTTATAGGATTTTCAGGTGTCCAAATTTCAAAAAGAAGTGGATAATTTAATGAGGTTTTCAAACATACAAGGTCAAATATAACGTTGTCTATTTAGGTCAATCCTCATAGTTCAAGAGTTCTCTAAACGTGAATGCTTGTGTTTCAAAATTTCGAACGAAGCGCCAAAAGAGCCTCTACTCGCCCGAAACCACGTGAGACCAATGTTTGGTAGTACAAGGAAATTACTTTTCTAATAACTCCGACCTGTGAAACCTACCGGCCCGACGTCCAAAGGTCTAAACCGGGGTAGGTTTGTAGCTTCATCTAGACGCCACGCAACCGCCTCCGAAAAACATTCATACACAATGGCTGCCTAAGCACACATGTGCGCGGCCGAAATCGCTCCCGCCCATTATTTGGGACACCTGGGATTACCATCCTACCCCCGACCCGCAGTAGGTCCAAAATTTAAGAGGGCGGGCAAAGTTTGTACTTTCCCCAAATTTCAAACAAGCGCGTCCCATCTTCAGTTCAAAAAAGCCAAAAACAAGCGCGTCCCAGACCGAAACATGGTTCCCCCCCCCCCACCCGTCCGATTCCCCATTCGTACTCCGTGGGCGCCAAAACCACCTCTCCACCAGCCGTGAAACCCCGGCGTCCTCCGTCCGCCACCCCATCCTACCCATCAACCGCCGCCCTCCTCCATCACGCTGGAGCCGATACCCCGACGTCGTCCACCGCAACCTCAACTGCAACGACCTCCACCGCTAGTAGTTGAAGCCGAGGCCGAGCCGTCCATACCCGAGCCAGTTCAACCACGCCGTCCTGTGCCTCATCGTTGCCGCTCCAACTTCGCCACCATCCACCGCACCGGAGTTGTTCCTGCTACGCCGTCCTTTGCCGCCTCGGATCTGCTTACCCTCCGCTGATATACGGCCACGGCAACACAGTCAAAAATTTGTCCATGGGTTTGTCCAAGGATCCACGGCTCTCCAAAACATCGGTTCCCCCGGGAAAAACAAGAAGATCGCCGCGACATATTGACACCACACTAGCAACCGATAAGGGTACTTCTCTTCCCTTATTCGTGCAAATCTTACGTGTCTGCTTGCACGGTATTCATCCCACAGAAGACACTAGTTGACCGCTTCTTCTTCATACTAGATGCTCCTAGTAACTCACGATGCACAAGGTTTCTCCTCATATACTATTTCACCTTAGCTAGAGGTCTGTCGCCCCCCCTGAATTTCAATTTCTAGCCAGTTGATCCCAATTAACGGAAGCATTCCTCGGCGTAACAGGCGCTAGTACACCTATTACGCCGGGGAAGCAGCACCTTGGTGTTTATCTTAGGGGCGTGTGCGACCCAGAGCTACTGGCGCCCGATCTGGACGTCGGCTGGGATTAAAGGGATGGCCTGGGGGCACTGCCAAGAACGGCGGTGGTGTGAGGTCGAGGGGAGGGCGGGGCGGCGGAGGTAGGGGTCTGGGCCGGTGGTCGCTGGCGGTTCGAGAAAGATCGTCAACAGTGACTGGCGGGAGGTAGACGAAGTCCATCTGCCTGTTCCTTATAGATCGGACGGTTCATTAAAAAAATTGACTGACCTATATATTTTCAGTCGACTGTTATCTTAGATATGGCCACATGTGGTGGTGTGCTGCAGGAGTACCTGCATTTCCTGTGCTAATATATTACAAAATCATACGGAGTAGGATCTAATTTTGTTTGCCATGCAATGTTGTAGAGCTATCATATGTCTCCTGTCATTTATTTTTTAGCCACCTGCTATCTGCTACTTTTACAGTGCACTAGTTCTGCACACACTTCACCCATACTCTCACTATTGTGTTTTTATGCAAGGGTATTTCAGAGCCTGCCTCGAGAGAAGCAAAAAATATAAGAGAGAGGTTGAGCCAGCTTTCTTCGTGGTTAGGCATGACACGTTACAGTGCTATAAAGGGTGCAGTGTCAGTAGATGGAGACGGTAAACGTAGCTCTGGAGTTGATGACCTCGCTCGCAATGAACCACCATCCCAGGTGTTTGCTTTAACTTCGCGGTGTCATATGTGGTTGCATGTTCCATATGGTGTCTAGCTTGTATTCGAAAGGCCGAAGTCGGTCTTTGGGGCTGTTTGGTTCTAGGCCAAGCATTGCCACACTTTGCCACATATTTTTGCCAAGCTTGCCTAATGTTAGTTCATCAAAATGAAAGCCACAAGTTGTCAAGCCTAAGGGAATCTTGCCACATTTTTTGTGTGTATGCCATGTGGGGTCCAAGTGTGGCTTGCCTAAGGTGTGGCTTGAACTAAACACTCACCTAAGTTAGTCAAACTTGCCTAGCTTTAGGTGTGGCAACATTTGGCAAAGTTAGTCACAAACCAAACAGCCCCTTTATTAAGATAAGGAAAGATATTTTTTTACATGAACCACCATCTCGTGAGCACCAGAAGAAAAATAGCTAGTCAGGGCACTGGCCGAGCCAGTGACAAGCCCAGCAAAGATAGGCATTACCTGGAAGCCAACCAAAATGCTGCGATGGTGGCGAAGCAGCCCGCCTCCCACCAGGCTCTCAGGTCCTAGATGATCATGCTCACCACTCCAGCCGGATGTCTAGCTTGTATTGCTTCCAATTTGGTTAAATTGTATCTGCTTAGCTTACACATTATACCTTTGAATATGACATGCCTTTCTGTTTTTGGTACATACTAGTACATCTGTGTATTAACCATGTTCTTACATCAAACTAATGTTCTTGTGTATCCCTCATCAATCACTTATGATGAGGTAGGCAGACAAGTGGACAACTCCTCATTTAAAGAATGCAGTGTTAGCCTCCCGACATGATTCTCAAGAAATAGCAATGCTAGATGAAGATAGTGAACGTAGCTCTATAGTTTATTACAACATTTCCCCTACACTAGCATCACAGGTGCTTGCTCTAACTTGGCAGCGTGATATGTGGTTGCATGTTGCATATGGTGTCTAGATTGTAATTCTTCCAATCTGGTTAAACTGCATGTGCTAGTCTGCTTAGCTTATACATTATACCTGTTAATGTGACATGCCTTCCTGTATTTAGTACATGGTATGTCTGTCTATTAAGCATGTCCTTACATAAAACTATTGTTTTTTTGTATCCCTCATCAATCAATATGACGAGACACCTTTAGTATATGCAGTGCGATATTAGTTGCATCTTTCATATGATTTATAGCATGCGCTGCTTCTAATTTGTTGAAATTCCATTTATGATGGGACGCTTTTAACTTGGCAGAGTCATATTGGTTGCATCTTTCATGTGGTGTCTAGCTTGCATTGCTTCTTATTTGTTGGAATGGTTTCTGCTTAGTTTACACAAACAGTTGTGAACATGTCATGTCGTCCTATTTTTCGTACATATTCCATCCTGGTATCATGTGTTTGTCTTACATCAAAGTAGTGATTGTCAGTATCATGCATGACTGAGTTCTGAAGAGAGAATTTTATTGCTTTTTCTTGTCAGTTTTACTTGACAATTCAAAATCAATAAAGCAGAAGGAAGTTAGCAAGGCAGCGGATAAAGGTGCTCCTTCCGAACAGAGGGCCTCTACAGTTTCTACTCCTCCACACCCCCAAGATGATTTCCAAGACAACACATGCATAGACACTCAACAAAGTTGTGTTTATGATGAGCATGTCTCCCCTAGTGCACCATCACCGGTGCTCCCTCTAACTTGGCACTGTTATATGTGGTTGCATGTTATGTGTGATGTCTAGCTTGTATTGCTTCTAATTTTGTTGAATTCCATCTGCTTACTTTACACATTATACTTGAATAAGACACGTGTTCCTGTTTCTAGAACATAAAAATATCTGTCTATCACACCATGTTCTTACATCAAATTACTACTGTTGTGTAACCTGCAACAATCACTTATCATAAGACACGTTTGACTTTGGAGTGTGATATAGGTTACATCTCGCATTCTTTTCTAGCTTGTACTACTAATTTGTTGAAACGGCACTTATGACGAGACAGTTTTAACTTGGTAGAGTGATATTCGTTGCATCTTTCATATGGTGTCTAGCTTTCATTGCTTCTAATTTGTTGAAATGCCTTCTCCTTAGTTTACACATCATAAGCTGTGAATATGCAATGCTGTGAATATGCAATGGCACTAATGACGAGAGACCTCTAACATGGTAGTGTGATGTTGTTTGCGTATTGCATATGATTTATTTCTTGTACTGCTTCACATTTGTTAAACGCCATTTATGATGAGACACTATTAACTTGGCAGAGCGATATTTGTAGCATCTTTCATATGGTGTCTACCTTCCATTGCATAGCTTCTAATTTGGTGAAATGTATTCTTCTTAGTTTACACATCATAGTTCTGGTTATCTCTTCCGTCCTGTTTTTCATACATATTACATCGTCCTATCATGTGGTTGTCTAACATCAAAGTTCAGTTCGTCTACATCAGGCATCAATTTGTTCTGAAGAACTAAATTGTTATTCATTTTTCTTGTTGGCTTGACTTAACATGGCAAAGAGAAAGAGGAAGAAACACAGAATGGCAGGGAATGAGAAGCGGATGAATCCTGCAGATTCTGCTGGTACTGATGGTGCAATAGAAGATCAAAGTCCAGCGGAAAATTCTACAAACACGGCGTCCCATGCTACACGAGCTGCAAAAAAAATCCAAACAGAAACAAATAGCTGCCACCAAACAAGCAGAGACAACCCTAGTTCTTGCAACACCTACCACAGTACTACCAGCTGCACGAGTTACTCGTGCGTCAACTGAGCTAGCAGCACGTTCCCAAGCTCCCTTGCCACCTGACACTACTTCCCAAGCACTCTTGACACAAGATGAGTTGGCAATATTAGATGAACCTTGTGAGCTTCAACAGCAAGAAGGTAGTTGCTGGAGTCAAGTTATAGTTGCATGCTTCTTTATATGTAGTCTCACAGTTTGATGTACACTAACACTTCCTATGTTCGTTGTTGGACTAGCACCAGGCGCAAGAGGAAACAAACATCAGGGATAATGCTCGATAGGTTAACTAAATCTAGAGGAGGAAAAATGGAGATCCGTTTTGAGGCAGGTTTAAAAAGGCCACGTGATGCTACAGAGTCAGCCAAGTTAGTATCAGAGGCGGCGGTTGCCGTTAGGTGTCATGTACGTATCCTCCCAACATGGATTCAGTGCAGAAATGACAAAGACGAAACCCAGTTCAACACCTTCCTCGACCATTTATCTGTAAGTATGGTTATGTATGGAAACTAGTAATATCGTCTTGCTCTGTCCCATACTTTGTAGGTTGCTGATAATGAGACTCCCATAATTTTCAACAGATGAGGTTCAAGTTGGATAGCCAAGATGATGCAACCAGACAAGCTTGCACCCATGTTTTCAAGTCTGCTCTACGACAGTATCGGTATAACTTGAGGAAGGCTAATAGTGAACTTTCCCAAACATCTCCAGTGGAAAATATATTGGATGAAGACTGGAGGGGCCTTTTTAAACACTGGTCTGATCCGAAGTATCAGGTACATTATATATATGTGATCAGATCACATGTTGAAGTCCTATTTACGCATGTGCCACACAAATCTATCTTCTTGTAGGTGAACTGTTCAAAGAACAAGGCCAACCGTACGAAAGTGAAATTCCAACAGACGACATGATCTCGTAGCTATATTGCACTCTACGAGGCTCTTGTAATTAGCTATTGTTTCACTCTTTTTGCTGTACCATATTATCAGATCTATATTGACTTGTTCGAGATGCAGAGGAAAGCCCGCAATGACCAAAAAGTACCTGAACCAAATGCTATGGAAATCTTCAAGGACTGTCACACCAGCAAGAAGAAGGGAATGACTACACCAGTCAAAGCCGATGTTGTAAGTCCTTAATCCTCATGCCTTTTAGCTACTACTTACTCTGACTTGTGCCTTGAACTGCATGGTTTGCAGCCAATGTCTATTACTATTTTCAATTTTATACACAATTGTCTTAGCGTATCATTGCACCTTACAAGGTTTAAAAGAGAGGAGTGATGTTCCTTTGATCTTGACCCGTAATCTAGTTCCGTGCTGGACTTGCCCACACAACATTACAATTGCCTGTTTGTCTGTTCTCAGTTGTTTTGTGATATGAATGATGTCATACTATGATTACCGTATTATAAACTTCGTCTCTTTATCCTTAGCCCTCAATACAATGTGAAGAAATAGACAATACATTAGTGATGGTACATGGTCATATGTTTGGAACCTGGTTTTATTATGTACTTTGCAAAAAATACAACTAATATTTTACATGGGTTCACTAGAATAAGTTCTATATATAGAGCAAAGATATTTTGTTTGGTTTTGCTGCCTCCTTAATATCTTCTGTTCTGGTACTACTAATGTAAAAACTCAACTTTTCAGCAAGCTATGGAAAATATGGTGGAACCGCCACCTTCTGAAGGTGGCAAGGCAACTATAACCGCAATGTCAGCTCTTGTTGCAGTGGGTCAGTACCTGTCCACTAACAGTGCCAAAAGCACGTTCCTGCGTAATACTAGGTTGGTCGTTAAGGCAATCTCGTCCAAACTGCCTCATGATCAAGATATGCAAGCTCAAAGCAATGTTGTATCTGCGCTCCAGACACAATTCCATTCCCTAACAGAGAACCTTTTGTGAAACAAGGAGAGACATTGTTCGATGTCGTCAAGATATGCATGGTTTTGAAATGAGACTATCAGACATTTGCTATGTTGTTCAGGAGCCTAGGGGAAATGAAGGCGAGGGTTATGGTGCTCCATCGTACAATACAGCATGAAAACATAACAGTCAAGTCAAATGAACTGAGCTTCTAAATTTCTGGTGGTGCATTTATCTGCTAGACTATTAAGTTTCATGCCAACCTTCCTTTTGTTCTATAGTTGTAATTTGTTTTGGTGCGATACAAAATTTATTCTTAACGTGCAGCCACCGGCTGAAGAAAACAGCAAGCCATTTTTGTATAGTGTAGGGTGTTCCCTATATTTGCACTGGTGGCGATCTTTGATGCCGAGTGGATGTAATCTGTGCAATCGCCATAATAGCCTAGCATTAGTTACGACCTTATTTATTTCCTAGTCTTCTTTTTCCCTGGTTTGCTAGTGGCCGCAACAACCATGGGCCATATACGGGCTGCAGGATCCAAGGGTCTCCTACGGGTCGTATGATCCATGGGTCTCCTACGGGCCGTCGATAAATGGGCCTCCAACAGGGTCGTAGAATTGGTGGGCCTCGGGCCGTCGGGTAAATGGGTCTAAATGGGCCGTAAACCGGCATAATTGGTATCGGCCCAGGACGGTAATGGGCCATTAACAGGCCATAGGACAGCAAAGGCTTAATTCTATCACAGGCATAACGGGTCGTTAATGGGCCAAAATATA
The DNA here is from genome assembly GCA_963921465.1 of Triticum timopheevii. Classification (NCBI taxonomy): domain Eukaryota; kingdom Viridiplantae; phylum Streptophyta; class Magnoliopsida; order Poales; family Poaceae; genus Triticum; species Triticum timopheevii. Next base: position 109,247,041 of record OY997268.1, read on the forward strand.
GGACGGGCTAGAAACGGCGCAACGGGTTAACAGGCCAGAAACGGGCCGACTCTTGCCATGGGCCGAATTTTGCCCATTAGGGGAACAGGCCAGTAACGGGCCGACTCTTGCCATGGGCCGAATTTGGCCCATTAGGGGAACATGCCAGTAACGGGCCGGAAGTAATCGAGGGTCGAAAAGGAGCCCAAGAACGTACGGGCCGTCAATAGGCTGAAAGCTAACACGGGCTGGAAACGGCCTATGTAAATCACGGGCCGTTAACGGGTACAAAGAAAATTACTGTTCATTATGGGCTAGAGTCACCGTGGGCCTGTAAAGGGCCGAAAGATACAAAGGCCTCATATGGGCCGAAAGACGTCGTAGGCCATACATGGGCCGAAAGTGAAATGGGCTGTTGTTATATTTGACAGCCCACATGACGTTGTTGGGCCGATTTCCTTTAGGGCCTAACGGGCCGTGAGTTACCGGGCCGTAAAATGGGCTATTTGCGAAGAGACCGTTAACAGGCTTTTCATGGGCCAGCCCGTTAACTTTTGACCAAGTCAAATGGGCTGGCTTTGTAAGCTAAATGGGCTAGTGGTGGGCCGTGGCACGTGGCGACATATCATAGGTGCCTATCTGACCCACTGACGAGCTGACACGTGTTTCGTCCGGCCAATAAGAATTTTACACGTGGAAATTTCCCATTGGTCGGGGCTGTTAACGGGTTATCGGATCCAAAACCCGACCTGATAGCTTAACGGCGTTCCGTTACGGTGGATGCCACGTGTCGGTCACCCTTGACGAAAGCACTTCTGTGACGCGCGATTTATCGTCATGGAAGTGGACACTTCCGTGATGATAATTTTGGTAATGTCATGGAACACTTCTACGACAGCACAGGTATGACTATCTTGATTCTGTCATAAAATCGTCATGGATGTACATGCATGACAAAAAAATGCGACCTACTGTGACAAACACGTATCATCACGAAAGTGTATTTTTTTGTAGTGGGTAGGCGCACCCCTTGAGCTTGTGGCTCCTAGGTGGCCCCCTCTGGTATCTTTTCCACCAGCATTTGATATATATTCCAAAAAAATTCTCCACAAATTTTCAGGTCAAACAGAGAACTTTGATTTCTGCACAACAACAACACAATGGCAATCCTGCTAAAAACAGCATAAGTCCGGGTTAGTTTCATTCAAATCGTGCAAATTAGAGTCCAAAATAAGAGCAAAAGTGTTTGGAAAAGTAGATACTGTAGAGACGTATTAGCGCCCTCGGGGCTTATGGGCCCTCGTGGCACCTCTTGACCTAATTCTGCCTCTATAAATTCTCAAATATTCCCCTGGCATAGAGAGCCACCAAAAATACTTTTTCCAACGCTGCAAATTTTTGTCCCACGAGATCCAATCTGGAGGCCTTCTCCAGTACTTTGCCGAAGGGGGAATCAATCACGGAGGGGCTCTACATCAACCATGTTTCCCTTTCGATGGTGTGTGAGTAGTTCACCACAGACTTATGGGTTCATAGCTAGTAGCTAGATGGCTTCTTCTCTCTCTTTGATCTTGAATACAATGTTCTCCTTGATGTTCTAGGAGATCTATTTGATGTAATGACTTTTTGCGGTGTGTTTGTTGGGATCCGATGAATTTTGAGTTTATGATCAGATTATCCATGAATATTATTTGAGTTTTCTTTGAAATCTTTTATGCATGATTGTTATAGCTTTGTATTTCTCTCTGATCTATTGATTTGGTTTGCCCAACTAGATTGAGTTCTCTTGCAGTGGGAGAGGTGCTTTGTGATGGGTTCGATCTTGCAGTGCTCAATCCCCGTGACAGAAAGGGACATGACACAAAGGATGGGGCTTATTCATGTGTGATTTTACTTTGTCTACATAAAGTCATCTTGCTTAAGGCGTTACTCCATTCATCATGAACTTAATACTAGATGCATGCTGGATAGCGGTCGATGGGTGGAGTAATAGTAGTAGATGCAGGCTGGAGTCGGTCTACTTGTCTCGGACATGATGCCTATATACATGATCATTGCCTTGCATATCGTCATAATTATTTTCTTTTCTATCAATTGCCCAAAAGTAATTTGTTTACCCACCGTATGCTATTTTCAAGAGAGAGGCCTCTAGTGAAAACTATGGCCACCGGGTCTTCTTTTTATCATATATTAAAATCAAAAATATCTTGCTGCAATTTTTCTTTGTTTATTTTATTTTGTGGTTAATTATATATCTATCACTACGAGATTTGATCCTTGTAATTAACCTCGTGGGATTGACAACCCCTTGTTCGCGTTGGGTGCAAGTATTTTGTTATTTTGTGTGTAGGTGCTGCTAACGAGGTGTTGCGTGGTTCTCCTACTGGATTTATAACCTTGGTTCTAAACGGCGGAAAATACTTATCTCTATTGTACTGCATCATCCTATCCTCTTTGAGGAAATCCCAACGCAACTCACATGTAGCACTCCATGAGTGGTACCGTTACACAAAATAGATGTTCATTTGAATATTTAGAGGTGACACATACAAATTTACTTGGAATGGCAGGGTAATACCATATATAGGTAGATATAGTGGAATCATCTGGAACAACTTTGGTTTAAGGATTTGGATGCACAAGCAGTGTTCCCGCTTAGTATAGGTGAAGGCTAGCAAAAAGACTGAGAAGCGACCAGCTAGAAAGCGAAAACGGTCATAAACATGCATTGCGAATAATTAACATTGAATACTAGCATGAGTATGATATAAACACCGTGAACATAAATATCGTGGAGGCTATGTTGGTTTTGAATCAACTACATGCGTGAACACGTGCCAAGTCAAGCCACTTGAAACCTTCAGAGGAAGATACCATACTATCATACGACATCACAATAATTTTAATGCATGTTGACACCCAAGATAAATCATTATCCACTCCTAGCTACTTAAGCATGGCATGATCAACTATAATCTCTAATTGTCATTACAAACATGTTTAATCATAATATGCTGAATCATGGATACTGAGTTGAACATATTTACAAAAACAAAAAAAAGTTGAGTTCATACCCGCTTTTCCATGCCACAGTCACTTCATCAAATATCGTCATTATTGCCTTTCACCTGCACGACCGAATAATATAAAAATTGTAACATCCCAAATTTTCAATTTGGAATGTTATGCATTAGATCATCATTGCATATCATATTTTATTGCATTTCAATTTGATCTTAAAAATTCTACGCAACTCAAGGACCCACGGAGAGAGTTGGGGATTTCGTTATTTTCATATTTGAGTTTTCTCAAATTTTGAAAAGAGGATCGTTTGATTTTAAATATTTTCTCTTCGAATATTTCTTTTATAAAAATAAAAGAGAGGGGATAAAATGACTTTCCCAAAATAAAGAAATATTGGAGATTTAATATTAAAATCAAATAAGATTTTTATTCGGAGTTTTATCGCTATTTTATTTGAATTAGGAAAATATGCGCTTTTCAAAATTGCATTAGAGGCCCAAATAAATGTTCACTTTGTCCGCTATATTTTTAGAGGACGGGGAAAATTTATTTCAGGATTTTTGGAGTCTGTTTAGTATTTTTTTTTGTTTTTCTACGCGCGAAATTATTTAAAAAAAAAGAAACCTACTTAGCCGGGCCGTACCCGACCCGGACTCTTCCGCCGGCCGTCTTAAAAAGGCTCGCCCGAGACCCCCAGCCCACCCACCACCACCTAACCCTAACCCTAGCCGCCACCGCCGGATCCGCCGCCGCGTCTCGCTGCCGCCCCTCGCCACCGCCGGATCCGCCGACCCCGCCGCCGACCGCCGCCGCCTCTCGCCGCCGACCGCCCGTCGCCGTCACCGACCAACGCCGCCAACCCCGCCGCCCTCGCAGGACCCGTCGAGGTAGCCGCCGCCGGTTTTCTCTAGAAAATCGTGCTTTTTTTAGAACCCACGGTTATTTTTATTTTTAGATCGGTTTTATTTTTTCCCGGTTTAGTTATTCAGCGAATGCCCGTTCGTTCGTTCGTTTTAAAAGAACGGTTTCACTCATTAGCCGCAGACAGCGAACGTTCGTTCGTTAGCCTGTTCGTCAGTTTTCTTTTTCCAAGGATTTTCTGCGATTATTTCCGATCGTGATTTCTGCCCAGATTTTCGTTTTAGTTTATCTTTTCGATCGTTTATCGGAATCAGGCGATTCAAGCGCCTAGAGTTTCGTCTTGAAGCCCTCTTTCTGTTTAACCAACTTTAACAGGATTTCAGAAAGATTGTGTCTCGAATCTCCAACCATGGATGTATTCGAGTCTTGTGTGGAAAAGTGCGCAAACCTCTGCAGAGTGTATAAACTAATCATGGTTAGCCGTGTCCTCGGTTATGGACGTCTTGAGTATCTAGTTCTTGGATTATGATGTTGATCTCATCACTCTAATATTAATTTGTTGGGTTAATGATGATGTTTAATTGGGATTGAGTTGGAGGAACCTTCTCAATGTTTAACAACCACCATGATAGTTAAATAAAATTTATTCCTTTGTTGTAGGAAAAAATTGGCTTTATGCAAAACTGTTAACCATAGAGCTTTCCACCAGCCAAATATGCATGTACTGATAGCATTTATTTTGTTCATTACTCTCTTATGTTACATTGCCAGCATATTCCATGTGCTGATCCGTTTTCGGGCTGCAATGTTCATGTTGCAGACTTTTCAGACAACGAGTAAGGTGCCATAGGTCGTTGTCTTTCACATACTGATGCCGTTGGAGTTTATGGACTCACTTTATCTTCCAAGCCTTCCGCTGTTATCGATTTTAGATGGCCTTAAGCCATATTTATTGTAATACGTTCTCTTTTGAGACATTCGATGTAATAAGTGTGTGATTGAAACTCTGTTAAAAATCCTCGAGTACCGTGCCTGTCAGCATTACCAATCCAGGGATGACACTGATGCATAGAGATCAGGCTGTTTGAGGTCTGGTCGCTACAAAAATAATAATAGTGCAAGAGTGCCATGGACTAAGTCGGAATCTGCAAACATTTATTCAAAAGAGAAGACAAAATAATATGGGCTCGTTGTTAGATCGGCAATAATGCATATGAGAGCCACTCAACATTTTCCTCGTGGTCTTCTCCTTGCGATGACTCAACAAAACAAGAATTTCAGAGAAACATAGTGAAATAATATTTTAGAGTTTTTGGTTTTTCTTGAAGGAAGCAAATTAAAGAGGGAAAAACAAAAATGAGAAAAAGTATTTACATGGGAAAGCTCCCAACAAGCAAAAGAAGAAATGAGAATTATTTTGGGGTTTTCTTTTAGTACTGTAGCTAATTAAACTAAAAAGCAAAACGAAAAGAAGCGAGAAATATTTTTGGATTTTCTCAAAGTTTTTCGAACACACAAGAAGGAAACAAAAAAACTAACATGGATTATACAATGAAAGAACGTGAACACCGACAACTGGAATGAAATGTGTGAGCATGAAAACTTACCCCCCCCCAAGCTTAGGCTTTGTCCTAGCTTGGTGATCACCATCCGTAGTAGCCATCTGGTCCCATGTCAAATTGCTGAGGTGGCGGCATCTGAGTATCCCAATCCTAGATCTCATCCTCTGCCACTACCATCGCATTCTGGTAAGCAACAATGTCCGGTGGCATAAGGGTGTATCCGTTCCTGGCATGAGAGTCAAACAAAGAAGGTGCATTCAACGGGATAACATCACGAGTAATCTCACTAAAAACCAAGTTATAACGAAGGTGGTGGGGAGGCTCGGTAACATCAATAAAGTGGCGATCCTGCATCGACTGGTGATCTGAGTAAACTCTAGGCAACAAGTAATCATGAGGGCGTATGTTAACATTAAAATGTCTCACTAAGTGAGTAGCATAAATACCACAATGAATTTTACCCTTACTCCTATTAGTGTGCCTGCGGCGTGCAATGATAGCACCAAGGTTATAAGTGTTGTCACTATGAAGTGCGCGGTGTAAAATGGTGAAGTCAGGGGCGCACAGCGCGCCACCTTGCTCTCTAGAAGTCGACCATTTCCTTATGAATAAAGCAAAGTAATGAATAGCAGGAAAATGCAAGCTAGTGGCTCGGAATTTCAACACGCCCCTTTCCTCTCCCAGTGTTAAAGTGTGGAGGAAACCTCAAACTCCTCCAGTCTAGCCTCTCTTATTTCCCCATCAGAGGGAATCAAACATATCTCACAAAATTCAGCAAGTGGTATCTGATGATGTTCAACATATAAATCAAAATGCACCATGGGAGGATCAAGCTTATTCAAGAAATGAAAATTTTGCACAAAGGAATTTATAAGGATGTGGTGCTGGTCACACTCATCTGCAAGGAAGCTAGTCAATCCAGCATTTGTAATGAATTGCATAGACATTTGGTAGAATTCGGCTTTGTTCATGAAGGTATTGTTCGGCCATTCGCATGGCTGGACCTTCGTCCTATGCGGAATTTTGAGGTCACTGTCCAGGGAGTCCTCAATAACTCCCTTGGCATTCCGTCTTCAGGAACTCCTCTGAAAGATTCATTTTTCCTTATGAACAAGTTTCTGAAAATTTTCGAGGCACAAAATAATGTCAATAAAACTTCATAAGATTGATAGCAACTACTCATATGGATGTCTAGACTCTATATCAAGCATTCAAACTAGTTGGAACTCAAAGAATTTCAGATGCAAGCTCATTTTTAGTAGCACCAAGAGCAGCTAAATATGCAAAATATAATCCACTAAAGCAAAAACTAATTAGAGCAATGGAGGAGTCACATACCAAGTAGAAATCCCCAACAGTTTTGGAAACGGAGCTTCGAGCAAAGAGATCGAAAATCTCAGGTTTGGGAGCAAGAACACGGAGCTCCCAGGATTTTTTTTCTAGAGGTAAGAGATGAAGTGGGGTGAAGGAATAAGTGAGGGGTTCCCTATGGGGCCCACAAGCCACCAGGGCGCTGATATGTCTCCGTCGTATCTATAATTTTTTATTGTTTCATGCCAATATTATACAACTTTCACATACTTTTTGCAACATTTTATATGATTTATTGGACTAACCTATTGATCCAGTGCCCAGTTCCACTTCCTATTTGTTGCATTTTTTTCCGCAGAATATCCATATCAAACAAAGTCCAAACTCGATAAAAAATTACGGAGAATTATTTTGGAATATATGTGGTTTTTGGGAGGTGGAATCAACGCTAACGGAGGCCCACGACCTCTACAGCCCACTAGGGCGCGCCGGGCACCCCCTGGCGCACCCAAGTGTCATGTGCCCTCCTCGTAAGTCAGTTGGGGCCCTTCTTCGGGTGCAAGAAAAATAATTTATGGAAAAAATATCCTGTAAAAATTTCAGCGCAATCGGAGTTACGGATCTCCGGGAAATTAAGAAACGGTGAAGGGCGAGAAAACTGGAACGTGAAACAGAAGAGAACAAAGGGGGAGATCCAATCTCGGAGGGGCTCCTACCCCACCGCCGCCATGCAGGCCATGGACCAGAGGGGGAACTCTCCTCCCATCTAGGGGTAGGCCAAGGAAGAAGAAGGAGGGGGCTCTCTCCCCCTCTCTCTTGGTGGCCCCGAAATGTCGTCGGGGCTAGGATCGTGATGTCGATCTACATCAACAATATTGCTACCGTCAACACCAACTTTCTCTCCCTCTATGCAGCGGTGTAACACCCCTTCTTCCCACTGTAATATAACATGGTGCTCAACACTATATACTATTTCCCAATGATATGTGGTTATCCTATGATGTTTGAGTAGATCTGTTTTATCTTATGGGATAATTTATGATCGTGGTTGGTTTGAGTGTATATTTTATTATGGTGCTGCCCTATAGTGCCCTCCATCTCGCGCAAACGTGAGGGGTCCCCGCTGTACGGTGTTGCAATAAGTTCATAATTTGCTTATTGTCGGTTGTCGAAGTGACAGAAGCCTAAACACGAATAAGTGGGTTATTGCATATGGGAGTAAAGAGGACTTGATACTTAATGCTATGGTTGGGATTTACGACATTAATTATCTTTGGTAGTTGCAGATGCTTGCTAGATTTCCAATCATAAGTGCATATGATCCAAGTAGAGAAAGTATGTTAGCTCATGCCTCTCCCTCATATAAAATTGCAAGAACGATTACCTGTCTAGTTATCAATTTCCTAGGGACAAATGACTTTCTTGGTTGAAAAGAGCTATCTACTTAATTACCTTTGCAATTTATTCATAGTTTTATTCTCGCAAGGTACTCGTAGTTTTATTCTTGCAAAATAGTTTCATACTTGTTTTAGGTAAAGCAAACGTAATGTGTGCGTAGAGTTGTATCGGTGGTCGATAGAACTTGAGGGAATATTTGTTTTGCCTTTAGCTCCTCGTTGGGTTTGACACTCTTATTTATCAAAAAAGGCTACAAACGATCCCCTATACTTGTGGGTTATCAGGCACGCCAGGGGGTGGGTGCACCCTGCTGCCTTGTGGGCACCTGGGGCATCCCCCTAGGGTGTTTTCAGTGCCAAAAATTCCTAAATATTCTATAAAAATTCATGTGAAAATTTCACATCATTCTGAGCACTTTTATTTTTGGGCTGTTTTTTATTACATGAATAATTTAGAAAATAGGATAATCATGGCATTGTATTGCTTTTAACTAAGAATAATAGAGAGAAAATAGTAGGTATAGAAGGTTGTGTTTACTAAATTCATCGATCACATGCCCCTCAAAAAGAGTCCATTAATAAGGTTCATCAAGTCTTATTAAGAAACTATTTCCGAGTAACATGAAACCAAAGAATCTTCCTATAACACTAAGTTACCTCAATGCGGATATGTGTCTCCCCAATAATGATTGTTTCATATTTCTTTTTGACAGTCAGAAGAGGAAGTTGAAAACTCCCAATAGTAATTGCTGAAGCTTTTTCAATAACATTAATACCATTCACATGAAATTGTTTCTTTGAAAAGTGCACCGTATGCTTCCATTGATATGAAAAGTGACCTTGCTTTTGTTGCAATCAATAATAGCCCCAGTAGTATTCAAAAAGGGTCTACCAAGGATAATCGATATGTTGTTTTCCTTGGGCACATCAAGTATAACAAAGTCTGTTAAGATAGTAACGTTTGCAACAACAATAGGCACATCCTCACAAACACTAATAGGTATGGCAGTTGATTTGTCAGTCATTTGCAATGATATTTCAGTAGGTGTGAGTTTATACAAATCAAGTCTTCTATATAAAGAGAAAGGAATCTATAATACCTAAATAGTTCATCCCCGCTATCATATTTCTCTTGACATGGAGTCTATCAACCTCAGTAGAACTGCCACATCAGCGTTTAAATAATCTTACAAACGGGACCCAGCATAGTAGAAAACAGACATGTTGGCTTCAATTACTGTTGTTAGGTCCCATGACAGAGCCTCCCCACGGACTAATCTAGCCCAACCCATCTCCCCCGCTTTCCCTGACTAAACTCCGGCGGGACACCCCCAGGATGGTCTAACAAGCAGGATCGGTGGCCCAACCACACCGAATATACGAGTGTTTTATTTCCATCGAGGCATTATCGGCCCGAGGACTAGCACGCTGGCTCTGTTCACCTCCTCCATTACTTCCCCCTCTTCCTCTCCTAGCTCCACTCATCTAAACAAATCCTCGCATTGATTCTTTCAGTGGTTCGGTTTGTCTCCCCTCAGTCAGTAAAATATCTGCCTCCACTATAACAAGTCACCCACCCGCGCCGCCTCTAGCCAAACCTTCGCAGGCCATCCCCACCGGAGAACCACGTGATGCTGACCCGGAGTCCAGTGATTGACACCGTTGCACGGCCGAACTATATCGGAGGACCAGCTGACCTCGCCGGCGTCAAGGTATAGGCTCCATGGGACCAAGACCCACACCAAGACATCGAATCTGGCACCCAGCGGGCCGTGGGGGGCTCTCCTTCCTTTCTTCGTATCCTTAGGTCTGAACGAGTTTTTGAGTAGCTTGGTTGGAATCACTAATTTATGCATTGTAGGAAGCTTTGTTCGTCTCCAGCCGTCTCCTCCATTGCCGCAAGTCCGATAGGCCTCTCTACCTCTCATGTTAGTTTAGTACAAATAGCTACAGTCATGTTCCATACTATCAACTATGCCCAACTACCATCCTGCATATATATATCTCTCTCTCTCTCATGTTAGTTTAGTACATATTTTATTGGTATTTTAATCCTTTTCTCTGGTTATTTCGTATGATTAGAGCATATTCAAGTTCATTTTCAGGTATGTTGTTCCCTGGTAGTACTATTCCACTGAACGGCATGGGATCGATCTAACACCCTAGTGATACAATATTTTGATTGAGATTTGTGTTCTTCCCCTGCTGCAGGGTTTTGTTCATCTACTTGCATAAATGAAACAAAATATAAAGTGACTCTTCTTAACATACTTGAATTCTCTCTGGGATTGAAGATAATTGTACATGCTTGCCTTGAGTTACTTTGATGTCCTATTGAAGTGGAGAATGCAGTTTATCTTGGATACGTCTCATCCTGGATGTGTTTGTATAGTTGAATGCTCTTCCTGACAACACATTGAGTTACTCGGTGTCCTATTGCAGTGCAGAATGAAGTTTCTCCAGCATAATCCCTAGATATACTAATGTGATGACAAATAAGGGTGCTGATGTGTGTCTGGTTTGTAGGCAGATGCTACAATTTTCTTATCTATACTAGAATCGGAACTGATGTTCAGTGTTCAACCATCCATGTGCAGTTTTAATAAAACAATCTTCTCTAAGTTAAGCACTTGGATATTATCTGTTCAAACCTATAGCTTCACTTGATAAATGTAAGCGTCTAATTAAATAGTGGCTTGGCAAATATTCAATCAAAATGTTGAATTTAGATCTTAGTAATGAATAAACCTTTTTTGTAGTTTGAATATCACTATTTGATTGTTCTAATGTAAATTACAACTTGAGCCTAAATGTATATATGTCCTTGCTGAGAGGATCAAACATAACCTATTTTCATTGTCCTTCTGTTTTGTTCTATGTTGGTTTGCATCCTCTTAAACAAGATGCAATAAAATAGAGTTTGTGTGTTGTCATAGTCAGAAGCAATGTCATTTCTCATACCTTTGGTTATTCTTCCGGTCAAAAATGGACCAAGCTGGGCAATGCAAGCTAATTACTGTTTGGACGCATGAGCACCACAAAAGGATCTTAAATTAGAGTGAAGTATCTTTGTTTCTTGCTCAAAATATTTATCTAAACTTATTATGAGAAAATCTGATCAAACTATGGTGGTACTCTTTTTTTAACTTTTAATAACATTTTGTGAAAAGTTCAAATAAATATAGTTTTCATGATTTCATTATCTTTTGCTCCAGAAAACTTACTCCTACATAATGCTATAAATTACCGCAGCAACGCGCGGGGTATTATCTAGTAACACTAACACCGACTCCCAAATCACATAAAGGAGTTTTAACATAATTTCTTTTGATGGAGCATGGTATAGTTGGTATTCCTAGATCTCCTAGTTTCTTGGGTACTCCATCCTTAAAATTATAATTTGCAAGCATGGTGGAGATTTCAGCTTTAGGTATTTTCCTGTTATTAGTGACAATATCTTTCATTTATTTATCATATGAGGCCATCTTCAAAATATTAGTCAAATGAGTTCGCAAAAAGATTGGCATAAGCATTTCAGCAAAGCGTTCAAATTCTTCCTCATCCTTATTCTTAGATGGTTTAGGAGGAAAGGGCATGGGTTTCTGAACCCATGGTTCTCTCTCTTTACCAGGGTTTTTAGCAATTAAATATCTCTTATCATAACGTTTATTTTTAGGAGCTGGGTTATTAAGATCAACAGCAGGTTCTATTTCAACATCATTATCATGTTCCTTATCATTGTATGGTTGAGCGTCTACATGAACTTCATCATTATCATTATCATTATCGCTAGGTGAATGTTCATTACCAGAGTGTGTCTCAGCATCAAAAATAGAAACATCATTATTATTCTCAAAATGTTTTTCTACTTTATATTCATTAGAAGCATGCAAATTCCTATGGTTTTTATTTTTATTTTTATTTTTGGATGGACTAGGTGCATCTATATTAGTTCTTTGAGAATCTTGTTCAATTCTTTTAGGGTTACCATTAGGATAAAGTGGATCCTGAGTCATTCTACCTCCTCTAGTCATTACTCTAACAGCATGATCATTCATATTATTATTCATTTCACTGAGCAAGTCATTTTGAGATTTAGCAACTTGTTCTAACTGAGTTTGTACCATGGAAGCATGTTTACCTGCACCTTTAACATCATTAGCAATTCTAAACAACAAGTCACTCAAGCGATCAATCATGTAGGCATTGCGTTTCAATTTTTCATAACATATGCATTAAAATGATCTTGCTTAATAATGTAATTGTCAAATTCATACAAGCATTGACTAGCAGATTTATTATAAGGAATATCACCTTCATCAAATCTTATAATAGAATTTACTTCTACTACCTGTGTCGGTGTGTCAAGACCATGTATATCTTCAATAGGTGGTAAATTCTTAACATCTTCAACTTTGATACCTTTTTCTTTCATAGATTTCTTTCCCTCTTGCATATCTTCATGACTGAGAAATAGAATACCCTCTTCTTTGGAGTGGGTTTAGGAAGTGATTTAGGAAGTGTCCAATCATTATCATTCCTCAGTATATTATTCAATAGTTCTTTAGCTTGTTCAATTGTTAGTTCCATGAAAACACAACTAGCACAACTATCTAGGTAGTCCCTAAAAGCATCGGTTAATCCATTGTAAATGATATCAAGTATTTCATTTTTCTTGAGAGGATGATCAGGCAAAGCATTAAGTAATTAGAAAAGCCTCCCCCAAGTTTGAGGGAGATTCTCTTCTTCAATTTGCACAAAGTTAAATATTTCTTGTAATGCAGCTTGTTTATTATGAGCAGGAAAATATTTTCAGAGAAGTAATAAATCATATACTGGGGACTACGCACACTACCAGGAGCAAGAGTATTAAACCATATATTAGCATCACCATTGAACGAGAAAGAAAACAACCTAAGGATATAGTAATAGCAAAAAAATTCTCATGAGCAAATAGGTGACTATATCATTTAGTTTAGTAAGGTGTGCAACAACAGTTTCAGTTTCATAACCGTGGAAAGGATCAGATTCAACCAAAGTAATTATCTCAGGATCGACAGAGAATTCATAATCCTTATGACTAACTAAGATAGGTGAAGTAGCAAACTTATGATCATATTTCATTCGAGCACTCAAAGATTTTTCTTTTAGCTTACATAGTAGTTTCTCAAGATCGTCTCTGTCATTACAAGCAAGAAGTTCTCTAGTTATGTCCTCACCAACAACATAACCCTTAGGTATCTCTGGCATTTCAATTCTAGTAGAGCTTGGTGTAAAAGATAGATCATAATTTTCAGTTTCAGCATTTTCAAACTCTTTAGCTTTAGCAAGTTGTTCATCAAGGAAATCACCTAGTGGCACGGTATCATCAAACATAGTACTAGCATCATCAATAGCATCATTCATAGTAGAAGTAGCATCATCAATTACTTGCGACATATCAAAATTAATAGCATGTGGTGGTTTTACAATCTTACTTAAAACAGAAGGTGAATCAAGTGCAGAGCTAGATAGCAGTTCCTTACCTCCCCTCGTCCTAGAGGGAAAAATCTTGGTTCTATGATCCTTCAAATTCTTCATAGTAATCAAGAGATATAAATCCCAATTGACTCAGCAAATAGAGCTATGCTCCCCGGCAACAGTGCTAGAAAAAGGTCTTGATAACCCACAAGTATAGGGGGTCGCAACAATTTTCAAGGGTAGAGTATTCAACCAAATTAATTGATTTGACACAAGGGGAGCCAAAGAATATTTGCAAGTATTAGCAGTTGAGTTGTCAATTAAACCACACTTGGAGACTAAGTATCTGCATAAGAGTGATTAGTAGCATAGTAGTATGATAGTTTGATAGTGGTAGTAATGATAGCAACAATAACGGTAACAGTATCAGTAGCAGTTTTTGTAGTGTTTGTGACTGTAAGCAACAGCAACAGCAACTTAGCAGGATCAATATGTGAAAAATTCGTATGCATTGGATCAGTGATGGATAATTATGTTGGATGACATTCATCATGTAACGGTTATAACCTAGGGCGACACAGAACTAGCTCCAATTCCTCAATGCAAAGTTGGCATGTATTTTGTATATAGTCATACGTGCTTGCAATAAGAACTTGCAAGCCATCTTTTGTCCTACCCACTGTGGCAGCATGGTCCAAAAGGACACTAAGGGATACTAAGGCCTCCTTTTAATATAGAACCGGAACAAAGCATTACCACATGGTGAATACATGAACTCCTCAAACCACGGTAATCACCGGAAAGAATCCCAATTATTGTCACCTTGGGGTATGTGGACCATAACACGTAATAGGTGCATATAAATTGAAAGATAGGATCAAGAACACAAATATATTGGTGAAAACATAAAGGGTTCAGATCTAAAATCATGGCACTCGGGCCCTAGTGACAAGAATTAAGCATAGCAAAGTCATAGCAACATTAATCTCAGAACATAGTGGATACCAGGGATCAAGCCCTAACAAAACTAACCTGATTACGGCCATCCAACCCATCACCGTCCAGCAAGCCAATGATAGAATTACTCACTCCCGACGGTGAGCATCATGAAATTGGTGATGGAGGATGGTTGATGATGACGATGAAGATGGATCCCCCTCTCTGGAGCCCAACATACTCCTGATCTTGCCTCCCGATGAAGGATCCCCCTCTCTTATTCTTTTCTCGTGACATCTAAATTTTTAGCATTGGAATTAGGGTCATCGAAGCCACATGGGCCCCATGAGGCACCAGGGCGCGGCCAGGGGGGTGGCCGCGCCCTGGTGTCTCATGGGCCACAGGTGGCTCCCCTCCTGTGGGTCTTTGCTCTAGTATTTTTTATTTATTCCACAAAAAATCTCTAAAATTTTCGTCCAATTCTGAGAGGTTTTATTTCTGCACAAAAACAACACCATGGTAGTTCTACTGAAAATAGCGTCAGTCCAGATTAGTTTCATTCAAATCATGTAAATTAGAGCCCCAAACAAGAGCAAAAGTGTTTGGAAAAGCAGATATGATGGAGACGTATCAGAAGCCCCCATGCTTTCTACGGTTCCAACAAAAAATGGCACTGGTTGTAGCATTCCTCCATGCTTGTTCCAGCATTTCACCTTGCCGCTAGTAGCATTCCGCCTCGTTGCTCGTAGTTGTGCGCCCTAGCGCTTGTAGCGGCACCGCCGCCAGTTGTAGCTCGCCGTTGTGGTAGTTCCAGCACACGACAAGCCATTAAAAACACCAGAGATCGCTAGTTCCAGCACCTGGTGCAGCAGCTTTCAACACCTGATGTAGTCGGCTGCAGCTCACCGTCGTGCCAGTTTCAACATCACTGCAGTCGATGGTAGCACCGGAACTCACTGGTTCCAGCACCGGATTCATATGGTTGCAGCTTTGGTCGAAGCTGTCATCTGGCGCCAGAGAAGCTCGTAACAACTCGACAGTTGGAGGCCGAGCACCTCCCACTGCATGTTGCAGCACAACGCCTGGGTCCGCAGCACCTCCCGATGCTCGAAGTGGTCTGCAGCACTCCTGGAGAGGAACGTGACGATGACTACCCCACTGGCATTGAGGGACGAGATACAGTGGGGCAGTGGTGGATGGCTCTCATAGGCCAGAGGAAGGTGGAGGAACAGAGCATATGCTGCTTGTTGCGAGGTAGAAGACGAGTGAGGGTTGCGGCCTAAAAACGAGTGGTTGTGGTGGAAAGCGAGAAGAGATAAGGATGAAAAAGAAAGATATGGACTGTTGGTGGCCCCAGTTGTGACATGTATGCGAGTGTGGCAAGAGACAAGTGCAACGTTCCGGAAAGCGTTTACCTAGATATTTTGGAAAGTCAAACTTTATAAACTTTGATCAAATTTATAGAGAAAACTATGTATATTTACAATGCCAAATATATACAATATGTACATGTTGTGATGTATCTAATGGTATGTATTGGGTATTCTAGATGTATATGTTTTTCTCTATAAACTTGATCAATGTTTGTAAACTTTGACTTTCCAAAAAATCTATATGCAGGGAGTAGTCAATATGACCAGGTCGACACGTGGCAACTCACGCTTCAAAGTTTGTAGCGTCGATTAGTCAACCCTGGAAATGAAAAGGATGGATGATCATTCCATTCACTTGTATTGTTGGAGTACTAGACGCCATATACCATCCCAAAGAAAAGTGACGCAGTGCAGATGGAGTGGAGGAAAGTCTACCCAACCATTCCTTTACATGATCTCCTGGTAGCCTTTTCCTATACTGCTGATGGCCTATGCCCCCTCTGTGTGGTGCCGGAGACTGGGACCATATACTTTTCTATACGGCGGCGCGAGTGTTATGGACATTCATCCGCGAGGCGCTGAGGCCCAATTGGGAGGCTTGAACCTCGTGGAGTTTCTCTAGTATAGTTTATGCAACAATCGCAACATCGTCATCTATTTTGGCTTGTTTTTACACCGATGTCATGGACATTTTGGACGACTTGTAATAAGATGGTGATTGAGAAGGTCTTTCCGAGGAAGGCATCTAGCTTCTCCAAATTCATTGTTTTTCTACAGCACTGGCACCCGCTCTTGAGGCAGCGTGACCGTGATCGTCTCGGTCTCATAATGGATGCGCTTCTGGCTTCAGCGCGTCGACTATCATCCTTGTAGTGCTGTTTGGCGGCTGCCACTAGGTGAATTTTTTTATGGGCCTTGCTTCGGTAGACCCCCCCCCCCACACACACACACACACACACAAAACGTAGAAGGGCATAATGGTCATACAAAAGAAACATATGCCCACCTCCTATCATACCGTATAGACCGACGTCCGTATACCTTGATGAATGAAAAAAACAAAAAAAGACCGCCGCGTGTGTAGAGGAAAAAAATCAGCTGCACGATCTTCTCGCCCGCCCGACGATCACGCACGTCGATCACGTCTATTTTCCAACTGTGCGATCGCCGCCGACTGAACCCCATCCGATGCCGCATCTGAACGTCGCCGCGGATCCGTACCGCGTCGACCTTGGCCGGTGACGTCTACACCGCGGCCCTCGTCTTCCATGTCGCCGCCGTCTTCCATCTAACCCTCGTCTTGCACGTCGCCGTCGGACGGCTTGTCGGCTACGACTGACCGCGCTGTCGTCCGCACGCCGCGGATCCGGCCCTGCGTCGACCTACGTCGGCGACGTATACACCACGGCCCTTATCTTCCACGTCGCCGCCGTCTTCCATCTAACCCTCATCTTGCACATCGCCGCTGTCTACTCCGCGGCCCAAGGTCTGCCATCTAATCTCCTCGTCTAAACCTAGCATGCTAGTTGATATGAGTCACACATAGTGATCTAGGGTTTATGGTTGAGTAAACATGCTGGCGCAGCGGCGCCTCCCCGGACGACCGCATGTTGTAGGCAGATAGAGTTGCACTTGGGCATGATCCACAGGAGAAACTTAACACGTGATGAATTCACAATGTTATGCAGTTTGGTCAGTTAGGCGTGTTGCCATGGATGAACAAACCACATTGATGGGGGATGATAATGGTACTAATAAGGCGACTCGGAATGATAACGATATTTTTAATGAGGATGATGACAGCAGCGACAACGATTCCGTGTCGTCATTTGATATCTTGCCTCCGGAGGATTTTGATCATAATGAACATGGCGCAAATAGTGAAAACATAAGTGCCGTATATTTTGATTTCATCTTTGAACCTGCAATGTATGGCATGGCTAACTATTTCTCTATGTGTAAAAATTTGCAGGAAGATGTGGATGTTGACAATGTGGAAAATAGTTTACATGAATCATTCGCGGATGACTTGAGCTAGGTTCGTAGATAGATGTTGTACATCAATGAATATTGTGAACTAAATTATAGTAATTAACATATACATTTTCATATGAATTTTGTAGGAGGAGTCAGATGGTATTAGCGGTGATCACGATGAGGGAGAGATCGACATTGAGGAGGCTCGAAGGCAGCAGCAAATGGTGGATACACATTGGAAGGTGATGGCTATGACCTTTCGGTCGCAAGGTGATGCATACATATTCTATAACAATCACGCCAAAGAGAACGGGTTTAGCATCAGAAAACAGAAGGTCAAACGAGGTGCTTCAGGAATGATACGGTACCGGAGATTTCTTTGCTCCAGGGCAGGTAGAAGGCAGAGCAAGTTTATAACCATGGAGGGCCGCAAGCGCAGGCTTAGACCGGAGACTCGTTGCGATTGCGGTGCACATATGGTGGTGAAGATGGACAGAGAACGTGGTGTTTGGTTTGTCGCGTCATTCGTGGATGATCACAACCACGCGATGGCTAGGCCCGACGAGGTTTGTTTTCTGTGGTCTCACAGACGGATTGGAGAAGGCACGAGGGCAGAGATATTGGCGTTGGAAGCTGCCGGGATAAGAAAGCATATAATAATGGACAACTTTATCAGCAGATACGGTTTGTACGATAAGTGCGGGCTTATCAGGAGGGATATTTACAATCTTTGTTGCAGAGAAAAAATGAAGCTCATTGCAAAAGGTGACGCAGAGACGGCAGTTCGCATTATGAGGAGCAGGAAGGAGAAGGACCCGGAGTTTTTTTTTGAGTATGTGCGTGACAAGGAAGGGCGACTGAAGAGTATGTTTTGGTGTGATGAACAGTCGCGGAGGGACTATCAGGACTACAGAGATGTGGTTGTGTTTGATAGCACGTATAAGATGAACAGGTATGGTATGCCGTTCGTCCCCTTTGTCGGAGTTAACAACCACCATTGCACCACAGTGTTTGGATGTGCCATAATTGCTGACGAGACAGAAGGGACATATGTGTGGCTGCTGCAGACATTTATGAAGGCAAACTGTCAGGTGAAGCCAAAGTCAATAATCACAGATGGTGATGCTGCAATGATCCGGGCTATTCGGACAGTGCTTTCAGATGTTTTCCATCGTCTTTGCTCCTGCATATCGAGAAAAATATGCAGAGGCACCTGCATTACAAGTCACTTGATGAGTTTAGATCGCTCCTATACTATGCCACCTCTCAAGCGAACTTTGAGCAGAGATGGACCGCTTTCTATAATAAGTGGAAGACGGATAGAACTAAAGAGTGGCTTGACAGGATGTATAGGAAGAAGAGACTTTGGGCAGCTTCATATCTTTCCGATGCTTTTTTCCTTGGTATGTGAAGTAACCAGAGAAGCGAAAGCCTCAACTCCTGCCTTCACCTACACCTCGACTACGGTATGACAATAGTTGATTTGGTTGTGCATTATGAGAACTGTATAGTTCGCCTACGTGAGAATGAGGCGTACGATGACTGTGAGGCACACCAAAAAGAACCACCGTCAGTTACTGAATATAAGGCACTTGAGGAGCATGCTGCCAAAGTATTCACACCTGCTAATTTTTACATCCTGCAAGATGATTTGCACAAGATGGGTCAGCTGGAGATATTTGAGACGCTCGTGGGAATTGAGCGTCGGACATATATGGTGACATGGAAGGATAACCACAAGTTCATGTACAATGTTGTTTATGAACCAGGTAACTCAGAAGAAACTATAACATGCAGTTGTCTTAGGATGGTTCGGAAAGGCCTGCCATGCAAACACATTCTTTTTGTTCTCCATCATCTGAGCATAACTGAAATACCAAAGTGTTGTGTCCTTCATCGGTTGTCAAAAAATGCGAGAGATGGATTGCCTGTGCAGCGGAAGAGTGATATGTTTGGGTGGGGTTGGTCAGGGCCATTAAAGAGAGACCGGTATAGTCAAATAAGCATAAAAACCGCAGAGGCAGCTCATGTTGCAGCAAATGATCCCTTCTTGTTTGACAAGTTGATGAAGTGTTTGGACAACATAATAGCGCAGAAAAAGATACCAGAGGAGGAACTTATAGGAAGTAGAAGGTATGCTAAGCTTAAGAAGGAGGCAAGTCAAGCGCAACAAGTTGAGCCTGGTATTGGTGATCCTGAGAAAGTTTCGACGAAGGGTGCACCTAAGAAGGGACGGTCAAAGGGGGTCCCCGATGTTACAAAGAATGGTAGGCCAAAAGATTTTACAGAGAAAAAAAGTGGTCCTTTGTGCAGTCTGTGTAGTCAACCAGGTCATAACAAGGCTACATGTAAAAAAACGAGAAGTAAGATGCTACTTTCTTATTTTTTGTTATGTTGGTACTTCGGTTTTACAAACAATATTTTCTCACCCATATTTTTATGTTATGTTCAGGAATTGGGCGTAGAGAAGCATCTTGCTATGTTGGAAGAATAAAAATGGTTGCACGAGTCTAGTCCGAATAAACTATGTTGTTTCTTGTTCGTACTTGTGTGGCAGCAAACTTTGTGTCTCGATTTGTTTATGTGTGATGAAAATATTTATGTGAACATTTGTGATATGACACATCATATTTGTTTAAAGAATTGGCATCTTATTTGTACTGCTATGTGAAAGAGTTCACAGTTTTAATATACTGCTTTTTTGTTACTGTACCTGTTGCAAAACCCATGGCCGACCGTCGTTGTGCAGAAAAACACAGTCGACCGTCTTTGTGCAAAAAAATGCCCGACCGGCAGCTGCTGGACCGCAAGTTGGGATATATTCCCAACCCAAATCAAGCCGACAGGCGACTCGGGAGGTCCATATAAAGCCCAACAAGGGCCCAGCAGCCGGGTCCAACGGGGCGTCGATATCAAGCAGTACTAGCACAGGAGTTCGACCTGTGTAGCACGCTGGCTTATTTAAGCTGGTCCTCACCCCCGTCAGCTTCCGAGGTGGGACTAAACTCCTTCGTCGGGCGCGCGAGGCAACGGTGACTGGGCCGGGGAGGGGCGAGGCTGGGCCTGTCGTATTGGGCCGACATGGGCCGGCCGGCGACGTTGCAGAAATGGAGGCTCGTCAGCGTTGCGTCGACCACATCGCCTTATTTAGTCCCACATCGCCAACAGAATGGCGCACCAACCGGCTTAAATAGCCGCGTCGGCTGTATCTCTCGAACTCCTCTCTTACCAGATCCTTGACAGCCCCGTCGGGCCTCCTTGTGGGCCCTTATGGGGTCCGCACCGACCGCCCGAGTCGCCTGTCGGCTAGATTTGGGTTGGTTTCACAGTCCCTGGGTCCACAAGGCAAGGTTGGGCTGTTTTTTATTCCTAGTCAAAATTTTTGTAACAAAGGAGGAGGCGTCCGCCTGCATTTATATGTGCATGGAAGAGCCAACATACGGCGGCTAGCATTATCATCAAATAATAATATTGCACATACTGGCAGCCGACGCCTCCATTTGTATGAAACTTGACGAGCCAGTAAACGGCGGCATCATCATCACATAAGCATATAGCACATAGCAGTTGAACATATATAGTTGGAAAATAAATATTGTAGCTAGTACCAATGACGGCACCTTTATTTAGTTGCGGATGTGCATAATCATGCCCATTACAATAAAAAATGTCATAATATCGAAATTGTTCGTAGTGCCGTCAACGGCACGTTTATTTAGTTGCGATCAAAAACCCATCAACGCACTAATTTCTTGTCCATGATCTTCAAAATCTTCTCTTTCACAGTTTCCATCGTGTTGCACTCTGAAAAAAGTATTTCAGCTAGAATGCGTCCCCTTGAAGCATTCACCTCATCTTGATCAAAGTCAAATATCCATTCATCTCCGTTCCAGTTTTGAATGCATTTCACCACAAACAGACCACAAGAAACTCTGCAAAAAAACGCGAGTCAGGAATTGCTGTGTAAGAGAAGTACTTAGAACTTAAACAGTTGCACGTACCCATCCTTTTGTAACGGCATATCGTACTCATTTATTGGCCAGGAAGATACGTCTGGATGTTCCATTTGTACAAGGGAGTTCACCTCCAACGTATCTTTAGCTATTTCTGCCCTCTGAAATAAAAATGTGAAGTTCATATGAAGCACATAACTAATTACTACTATCTATCTTGTTTCATGTAAAGAAAGAAGCTTACCAGCTGCCTTATTTTTTTAAGAACTCCCTTGCTGCATTTACCAGTAGAATTAAACACTTGAAACTCTTTTTTCTTGTTGTGCATGAGAATTGTTATCCAGTGATTTTCTTCCACATGAAAAGGAAAGTATGCCTACAACAAAGTTTATTCAAGTTCTTGGACACATAAATAGTTATGTACTACAAAGGATCATACAAAAGTGAAGTACCTTATCTGTAATGAAATACTCATCATTAACTCTAGACACCATTTTAGATTGGTTTGTGAAATGCTCCAGAAAATGGTGCTTAGAATTCTTAACCTTTCCTTCAGCACGAAAAGCCAGTGTGACACCCAAGATGATAAAATGTGACATTCAGCACGAGGATTATGGGTCTGCATATGGTTGCAATAACTATTGATGACCTGAAAATAACATAACAACAATACTCCTCTTAGAACCAAATTAAATATGACATGTACAACTTCATATAATTGTTGTAATACTTACACCACCATGCAACCATTTTTTCGCAATGATGGCTTGAAGCATATCAGGTGTACATGTTTCCCCAGCAATTCCTGTCATGTGCACGACAGTTTTCCTACTAAGCTTCTCCGAGTCTGATAGTGTCTGGATATAAACCTTCGCGGCCTCTATGTGATCCTCAGTAATGTAATCAGTATTAATCAGAACGTCTCTTATACCAAACAAACCTAAAATATAATCAAACAATGAGTAAATAAATTGTGCATGGAACGACTGAAATATCTTCAAAACAAAGTACATAACACTTACTTTTCTTTGGACGTTTACGTCCACCGATCTGCTGAAAGGGTGAAAGAACGTACTTTGACTTTTTTCTCTTGCGTTTCCCATCATTCTCCTTAGTGCCACTTTCTTTCGCATTTTTTATACGTGTGTTCAGACTATCCATACTAATCTCCTCAGATTTATCGGTGCTAGACCCGTCTGACACTGCATTTATATTCTTGGGGGTTGAAGTAACTGCTGGAAAGTCATTCGTGTCTACCATTGCAAAAGATGGGTCGGTTGAATTACCATTCTCGTCAATAACGAAGGGGTCCCCTTCATCTCCTGTACCGGGTGTGTTGAGATGCATACCTTTCTCACGTGCGGACTTCTTCCCGTTCCCATTGGTGAAGGATGCCTCCATCCCGTCGTCCATATCTTCCTTTGCAGGAGTTGATTTTACATCTGGAAAATATTTTGACGGACCATACCTCCTCATCCAGTTCTCACTGTGCTCCACAAACTCAACATCAGTAAACCCTCTATTTGTCTTGAAGACAAGACCTTTGTTCACCAGCTCCTCCAGTACTATCTGCAATAACACATGGGAAGCATTAAGTACATGCAAAGAATATGAATAATCTCATGTAATTTGAAGAACACATCACTAATTACCTCGGCACATTTTTTAGGGACAAGGCGAATTTCTTTCTGCATATCTTTGATGCTTTTCATAATTTGATCTAAAGTCGTGTCCTTGCTCGATGAAGCCTCGTCTCTATTATCCTTCCTTTTCTGCGAACGACCTGTTCTATCAACTGGCTCAGATTCTTCCTCCACAAATTTCCCCTCTTGAGCGATTATCATTTGTCTGTGCTTCTCACTTATTATGTCATCAACCTGTGCCATGTTAAATCATGTTAAATTACTCACCATGAAAAACGTTCCATAACTCCATGCATGCAAACCATAAATACTTACCCTCCCATTCCCGCGGCCGTATGATGTGTCGTACGCATCACGCTTCATAGCCTCGACTTCTGGCCAGTTAAGCATCAGCGAATACTCATGCGCCAGTGGATCAAATATCTCGTCATCAAGTGGCTACACTTTCTCCCAAAACAAGTACTGCATGAACATGAAATATATTAGCAATCTTAATAGTCCAGCCTATAGTTCAAAATAAAATATATAACATACAATTTACCTGTATGAGGGCAAGGTTTCCCACCGGCCATGTAAATTTCGTAAGATCCGATACAGTTTTCGTGATGCCATCGACGCAAACGCGTAAAGTGAACGCGTTCCAGTTAAATGATTTAATGCTCTCCACATCCTCCACTAGCTTGTAAAAAGCATTAGGAACTTCTACCGTGGAGTGTGGTGCAAGAACTGTGCCTAGAAGAACCAACACAATTCGACGCAGGAAATCATCATCATACAATCCACTAGTAGTGATGTCTTGTATAAGCTGGTCTATCATTATTTCATTCGTACTCGAATCTATGAAACGACTCGGCACCTTCACTTTTGCCTTTAGCCCCCCTTTACCTAAAGCTTTCATGGCATCTCTGCCCTTGTTCATTAGGCCAAAAATATCAAACACATCTTCGGCGCGCAATGATATCGCACCGTTTCTTGATGGCATAATGAACCTTTTTCTGTCCAATGCGTATGATTTAATAATAAACTTAAGCAGACACTTGCGCATGAGCACACTAGGAATCATCAACATTTGTCCTAGTCTAGTGCTTGCAAATCGTTTTTTTTTTTTGCCTAGAGGTCAGTTTGCTGACGAGGAGACACCACTTCTCAACAGAACAGAAAATCTCTCTGTACTCCTCCATCACTACGAATAGTAGCAAATAATATATTAGCTACTTTTCATGTCTAGATGATGAACATGATGAATGCACCATTGAAAAAACATTAAAATTACCTCCCACCAGTATGGCCGTCGGTGGCCGCGGGGGGGGGGGGGTGTTGGTGGTGATGACGACGCCGACTACGTGCTATGTGGAACCGCGGCCGCCTACGTCAGAAACTGCAGGGGGCCGTGACGTTGGATGGCGTGCTGTCGATCGGTGGACGGCGGATGAGGTGTTCTCCAACGGCGGCGGACGGATGGCGGAGCGGCGTCACGGGGCCAGAGGGGTGGATGGACGGCGGCGTGCTGAAGAGGACAGGGTGAGGGGTGTCAGGGGATCGGGGGCAGATGGCGGCGTGGGTTAGGGCTTGGGGCAGGGCGTCGTGGGTGACGAGGGCATATGGCGGCGGGCGTGCCAGGTGCTAATCACGATAGATTTGGTCGGGCCCGCATCGCCTCTATCTCCACTACCGTTCGCAATGATTGGGCCGGGCCCCAGACGACACGGGTGGATTAGCGTCGGCGTGCTGCCCTTCTAATTTAGTCCCACCTCGGCCGCCGAAGGATGTCCCGACCAGTTTATATAGCCGCCTCCGGTAGTCCATGCATGGTCATATCTTATTTGTGATATGGCTCTACATAACTGCCAAGTAGTACACTGTCTGGCAGTGAACTGCCCGGCAGTTAGGTAAAGTCACATCACAGTATTAAATATGTTTATTTTGTCATTTTATTTATTTTTTTAACTTCAAACGGAAAACAAATTTTTTTTAAATATGGTTCCCAACTATAAAAAAAATTCTACTCCGTCAAACGTCACGACACGTTTTCCACACGTTGGCATCACCATCCACAGCACCCACGCCACTTCCGACGCTCGACACATTTTCTAGGGTTTTCCAGGTCGAAAATCGCAAAAACACTTCCCGGACGTGATGCAACGTCCGTTTTGTGTCCGTTTTCATTCCAACCTTGCGTGGGGGCCTACGTTGGCCGTTCCCACATGTACGCACACTTTGGTGCAATTGCATGCATGCGATCACGTAGCCCCAGTGCAACCAGCTACTTCTCGGTCTGCTGGGGAGGGTGTTCCCAACTACGGTTTTTTTTCTACTCCGTCAAACGTCATGACACTTTTTCCACACATTGGCATCACCATCCACAGCACCCACACCAATTCGCGTATTTTTCCGACGCTCGACGCATGTTCTAGGGTTTTCCAGGTCGAAAATCGCAAAAACACTGCCCGGACGTGACGCAACGTCCGTTTTGTGTCCGTTTTCATTCCAACCTTGCGTGGGGGCCTACGTTGGCCGTGCCCACATGTACGCACACTTTGGTGCAATTTCATGCATGCGATCACGTAGCCCCAGTGCAACCAGCTACTTCTCGGTCTGCCGCGGAGGGGGTTCCCAACTACAGTTTTTTCTACTCCGTCAAACTTCACGACACTTTTTCCACACGTTGGCATCACCATCCACAGCACCCACGCCAATTCGCGTATTTTTCGACGCTCGACGCATGTTCTAGGGTTTTCCAGGTCGAAAATCGCAAAAACACTGCCCGGACGTGACGCAATGTCCGTTTTGTGTCCGTTTTCGTTCCAACCTTGTGTGGGGGCCTATGTTGGCCGTGCCCACATGTACGCACACTTTGGTGCAATTGCATGCACGCGATCACGTAGCCCCAGTGCAACCAGCTACTTCTTGGTCTGCCGGGAGGGGGTTCCCAACTACGGTTTTTTTTCTACTCCGTCAAATGTCACGACACTTTTTCCACACGTTGGCATCACCATCCACAGCACCCACGCCAATTCGCGTGTTTTTCCGACGCTCGACGCATTTTCTAGGGTTTTCCAGGTCGAAAATCGCAAAAACACTGCCAAGACGTGACGCAGCGTCCGTTTTGTGTCCGTTTCCGTTCCAACCTTGCGTGGGGGCCTACGTTGGCCATGCCCACATGTACGCACACTTTGATGCAATTGCATGCATGCGATCACGTAGCCCCAGTGCAACAAGCTACTTCTCGGTCTGCCGGGGAGGGGGTTGCCAACTGCGGTTTTTTTTCTACTCTGTCAAACATCACGACACTTTTTCCACATGTTGGCATCACCATCCACAGCACCCACGCCAATTCGCGTATTTTTCTGACGCTCGACGCATTTTTAGGGTTTTCCAGGTCGAAAATTGCAAAAACACTGCCCGGACGTGACTCAACGTCCGTTTTGTGTCCGTTTCCATTCCAACCTTGCGTGGGGGCCTATGTTGGCCGTGCCCACATGTACGCACACTTTGGTGCAATTGCATGCATGCGATCAAGTAGCCCCAGTGCAACCAGCTACTTCTCGGTCTGCTGGGGAGGGGGTTCCCAATTACGGGTTTTTTCTACTCCGTCAAACGTCACGACACTTTTTCCACACGTTGGCATCACCATCCATAGCACCCACGCCAATTCGCGTATTTTTCCGACGCTCGACGCATTTTCTAGGGTTTTCTAGGTCGAAAATCGCAAAAACACTGCCCGGACGTGACGCAACGTCCGCTTTGTGTCCGTTTTCGTTCCAACCTTGCGTGGGGGCCTACGTTGGCCGTGCCCACATGTACGCACACTTTGGTGCAACTGCATGCATGTGATCACATAGGCCCAGTGCAACCAGCTACTTCTCGGTCTGCCGGGGAGGGGGTTCCTAACTACGGTTTTTTCTAGTCCGTCAAACGTCACGACACTTTTTCCACACGTTGGCATCACCATCCACAGCACCCACGCCAATTTTCGCAATTTTTGAACCCTCGACGCATTTTCTAGGGTTTCCTAGGCTAAAGTACCCTACACCGCTGTCCGGACACACACTGAGCGACGTGTGTTTCCTGTCTAATTTCGTTCATATCGTGCGTGTAGGACTACATTCGGGATGCACACACACTCGCAAAATTTTGTTCTGTTACATGCATGCAATCACGTACTTTAGCGTCCTTACTATTTTATTATGTTTTAGCATATATTCGTGTACAAATTCATCATCAAATCAAAACTCTCGAATGAAATGGACAAAAGAAATTTCACTTAAATTTCATTCAACATAGATAAAATATTGTACATAGTCGAGCGAACTCGATGATTACAAGTTCATACATAAAGTCTACTACTTAGGCTTACAACGACATAACCAAATTAAATAAAAAACACACTAAAAAAACTACTCGTTGTCGCTATCAACGAGGTCAATCACGGCCGGGCCGTCACCACCGTCATCATCGCTGCTGGACCGGTTCGCGAGGTCGTCCCAGTCCACCGAATCGTCGTCGGAATCCTCCTCGTCCGCCGGTGCCTGCTCCCACTCCTGCTGCCACTCCGGTGGCACCTGCTGCCACTCCGGCGCCGCCACTAGTAGAAAAAGAACCTAATATGAGACACATTAGTGTCGGTTTGGTTTTTAGCCGGCACTAATGTGTCCATTAGTGCCGGTTCCAACGGCTAGCCGGCCGTTCTCATTAATACCGGTTCGTGGCGAACCTTTAGTACCGGTTCGTGCCACGAACCGGTAATACAGATGGTGGTGGCAGGGTGTTGTCAGTCTGGGGCCCGTCCAGCACCTTTAGTACCGGTTTGTGGCACGAACCGGTACTAAATGTCGACGTACATAAACCCTTCGTCCACCCGAGCCACTCTATTCTTCCCCTTTCCCCTCACTTCTCCTCTGTTCTTCCCCTTTCCCCTCGAGCTCCTCACAAATTTTGCCCAAAATTTGTCAAGATTTGAAGGCCCCCATCCATTCAAATGATCACAAAGGTTAGCAACTTTGTCCTTTCAACTCTCATTACTAGATTAGCTCTTGCAATGCTTTGTATAGTGATTAATTTGGGAGGAATTATATTTGCTAGTATTTGATTTATATGCAATTTGAGGTCAAAAATAACACTTAGTTTGCATATGTAGGTGTGGTTTACTTAGTGCCTTCTAAATCTCCGTCGTAACCACCGTCGATCGCCCGCACCGTCCCGTCGCCGGCACCACCTTGTGGTGAGGCTCTTGTTCATGAATGTTTTACATTACCAAATTGATGTTTGTGTGATTTGGATATATAGTTACTCATATAATTATCTTACCCGTACGTTGTTTGTTATACATAGTGCCATGGTTTTGATATCCGTCCCCGTCGGCCCTCGTCCTTGTTATGATTCGGATGTGGTATATTCTCTTTTGAAACTAGTTGTTGCATTTCGTATTTATGACAAATTATGCCCATCAAGTTGACATAGATATTTTTATCTAGGAGGTATGTGAACCGGAAATTCCAACCGACCCTATTGTCGAGAGGTTAAATTTAGTTGAAAGAGAAAACGAGTATTTGAAAGAAAAATTGAAAAGAATTGAGGGGGAGAAGATGGAATTGGAGTTGCATGTTGCCGATGTCGTCGATGATCACAAGATCAAGATGGAGAAAATGAGGTTGAAGATTAGAAAGATTAGAAAATATGCCATTGATAGTGTGGCTTGGTATCATTATGCTGTTGGATCAACTGTTACCTTAGTTGCGATCTTCATCGCATTTGTTGTTGCATTTAAATTCTTTAGCTAGAGAGTTATTTGTATGTTGCATTTAATTAAGTGTTGTATATGAACTTTATGTATGAACTTTATGTATGAACTTGTATTAATTTGGTCTATTTGGTGTTGTGTAATGAAGATGAGCCGACAATGGATGTATGATGACCGATGCTCTCCCGAGTTCATTAATGGCGTGCATACTTTTCTGCGGGCCGCTAAGGCAAACAAGCGGGCGGATGGTTTTATGCCTTGTCCATGTGCTGGCTGTAAGAATGGTCACAGTTACTCTATAGAAAAAAAACCATTCAAGTCCACCTATTTAAGTCCGGTTTCATGACCCACTATAATGTTTGGACCAAGCACGGAGAAATAGGGGTTATGATGGAAGACAATGAAGAAGAAGAGGACGACGACGGCTATCCTGGCCATGGGTTCCCTGAATACGATGATACAACAATGGGGGAAGAAGCTGAGCCGGCAATGCGGGAAGAAGCTGAAGAAGAGGCATCAGATGAGCCCGCTGATGATCTAGGTTGGGCCATTGCCGATGCAAAGAGAAACTGCGCAAGTGATCTGGAGAGGACAAAGTTGCAGCGCATGTTAGAGGATCACAAGAAATTGTTGTACCCGAATTGCGAAGCTAACAAAAAAAAAGTTGGGCACCACACTTGAATTGCTGCAATGGAAATGGTGTATCTGATAAGGGATTTGGAAAGTTGCTGGTAATGATAAAGAATATGCTTCCAAAGGACAATGAATTGCCCGAGAGTACGTATGAAGCAAAGAAGGTTGTCTGCCCTCTAGGGTTAGAGGTGCAAAAGATACATGCATTCCCTAATGACTGCATCCTCTACCGCGGTGAGTACGAGGATTTGAACGCTTGCCCGGTATGCGGTGCATTGCATTATAAGATTAGTCGCGATGACCCTGGTGATGTCGAGGGCGAGCTCCCCAGGAAGAAGATTCCTGCCAAGGTGATGTGGTATGCTCCTATAATACCACGGTTAAAAGTTTGTTCCAAAACAAAGAGCATGCGAAGGCGATGCGGTGGCACGCAGAAGACCGTAAGAAAGACGGAAAGTTGAGAGTACCCGCTGACGGTTCGTAGTGGAGAAAAATTGAGAGAAAGTACTGGGAGGAGTTTGCAGGTGACCCAAGGAATGTATTGTTTGGTCTAAGCGCAGATGGCATTAATCCTTTTGGGGAGCAGAGCAGCAACCATAGCACGTGGCCTGTGACTCTATGTTTGTATAACCTTCCTCCTTCGCTGTGCATGAAGCGGAAGTTCATTATGATGCCAGTGCTCATCCAAGGCCCTAAGCAAACCGGCAATGACATTGATGTGTACCTAAGGCCATTAGTTGAAGAACTATTACAGCTGTGGAATGGAACAGGTGTACGTGCGTGGGATGAGCACGGACAAGAAGAATTTGACCTAAAGGCGTTGCTATTCGTGACCATCAATGATTGGCCTGCTCTCAGTAACCTTTCAGGATAGACAAACAAGGGATACCGCGGATGCACGCACTGTTTGGATGATACCGACAGTATATATTTGGATAGTTGTAGGAAGAATGTGTACCTGGGACATCGTCGATTTCTTCCGACAAGGCATCTCGTAAGAAAGAAAGGCAAGCATTTCAAAGGTGAGGCGGATCACCGGGCGAAGCCTCGCCACCGTACTGGTGCTGATGTACATGATATGGTCAAGGATTTGGAGGTAATCTTTGGAAAGGGCCCTGGCGGAAAACCTGTTCCGAAGGACGCTGACGGACGCGCACCCAAGTGGAAGAAGAAATCTATATTTTGGGACCTGCCATATTGGAAAGACCTAGAGGTCCGCTCCGCAATCGACATGATGCACATGACAAAGAATCTTTGCGTGACCCTACTTGGCTTTTTGGGAGTGTATGGGAAGACAAAAGATACACCAGAGGCACGGGAGGACCAGCAACGTATGCACGGAAAAGACGGCATACATCAGGGTCAGGCCAGCTATGCTCTTACCAAAGAGGAGAAGGAAATCTTCTTCGAATGCCTGCTCAGCATGAAGGTACCGTCTGGCTTCTCATCGAGTATAAAGGGAATAATAAATATGGCAGAGAAAAAGTTCCAGAACCTAAAGTCTCATGACTGCCACGTGATTATGACGCAACTCCTTCTGGTTGCATTGAGGGGGCTTCTACCGGAAAATGTTTGATTAGCCATTGTGAAGCTATGTGCATTCCTCAATGCAATCTCTCAGAAGGTAATCGATCCAGAAATCATACCAAGGTTACAGAATGATTTGGTGCAATGTCTTGTCAGTTTCGAGTTGGTGTTCCCACCATCCTTCTTCAACATCATGACGCACGTCCTAGTTCACCTTTGTGAAGAGATTAACGTTTTGGGTCCTGTATTTCTACACAATATGTTCCCCTTTGAAAGGTTCATGGGAGTCTTGAAGAAATATGTTCATAACCGTGCTAGGCCAGAAGGAAGCATCTCGAAGGGCCATGAAAATGAGGAGGTCATTGAGTTTTGTATTGACTTCATTCCTGACCTTAAGCCGATTGGTGTTCCTGAATCGCGGCATAAGGGCAGACTAGAAGGAAAAGGCACGCTAGGAGGGCATCAAATAATATGTATGGACGGGCATTCTCTCACTGAAGCACACTACACAGTTCTACAGAATTCCGCCTTGGTGGCTCCGTATATGGAGGAACACAAGAATTTTCTACAGTCCAAACACCCGGAGAAGTCTAACGACTGGATTACACGTGAACAAACGAGGACTTTCACCAGTTGGTTGCAGAAACGTGCCCTGAATGATGGCGATATTCAAAATGACCTGTACTCGTTGTCCCAGTTACCATCTTCGAATATAATGACTTCCAAAGGGTACCAGATAAATGGGAATACATTTTACACGATCGCCCAAGATAAGAAGACCACCAACCAAAACAGTGGTGTCCGCTTTGATGCAACAACCAACACGGGAAAGGAAACATATTATGGTTACATAGAGGACATATGGGAACTTAACTATGGATCAGGTGATTTGAAGGTCCCTTTGTTTCGGTGCAAATGGGTCAATATGACACGAGGCGGGGTAACGGAAGACCCGCAGTACGGAATGACAACAGTGGATCTCAACAATCTTGCATATGCAGACGAACCATTCGTCCTAGCCAATGATGTGGCGCAGGTTTTTTATGTGAAAGACATGTCTTCCAGGTCGAGAAAAAGAAAAGATAAGGAAGCGAATGGATCATACGATGAGCCAAAGCGCCACATAGTTCTTTCAGGAAAAAGAAACATCGTGGGAGTGGATGACAAGACAGACATGTCAGAAGATTATGAAAAGTTTGATGAAATTGCTCCATTCACAGTGAATATTGACCCGAGCATCCAGTTAAATGATGAAGATTTTCCATGGTTACGGCGCAAAGGGACACACGCGAAGAAAAAGTTTCACACCGAAAGATCTGGGATGTGATCGGCTTCACTATCATCACTTTCTTCTGTGTTTCACACCCAGGAGGGAATGTCTGTAATAGTTAGGGTAGTTATGTGTTTTGGCATTTGAAACGCGAAGAAATTTTATGTGCAAACAAGTTCTTTTCATGCATTTACTGATTTTTTCCAGCTAAATGACACTAAAATTGAAAAGCATTTCAAATGAACTCAGAAAAGGTTGAAAGTTGGCATGGTATCATAATTTCATACAAATAGCATGTGCAAGAAAGTAGAGAGGGTTACGGCAAAAACTGGATGCACTTCGTGTACAAAATGGACAATCTCTTTCGAAGTATCAGGGTTTCCGATGAAAATTGAACTGTTACAAAGGCATTTCATTTTTTAAATAACCTAAGCATTACCAAATTGAATATAATGATAAATAACACTAATATTAAACATAAGAAAAAAGAATCACTAAAAAAACTTTTTTCAAAGTTAAGTTATTCACAAACTAGTGATTCACACAAATTTCAAATAATTCAAAATTTAAACTATTCAAATTTGAAAACTACTGGCACTAACAGAAAGTTTGTAATTTTTTGTACCTAAAGCAAAAATATTGACAAAGAAACTCTAAATATAGCAAAAAACAACTCAAAAATAAATAAAACAAAAATAAATAAAGCGAAAAAAATTAAGAAAATAAAAAAGCCCACCTACTGGGCCAAAGCGGCCTGCATACGACTAGGAACACAAGCTTTTGTTGGGCCAGGATGCAGGCCCGCAAAGGCCCAGTAGGCCCACTGGGCGAAGAGGACAGGTAGGCCTAGTAGGCCTGATTAGGAGAGGAGCTCGAGAGAGCTACCGCACTGGAGCTTATAAACCAGTGCGGTAGCCTATCGGCTAGCGAGGTGGGACTACACTTGCGCACCGCCTGGAGCCAGCGCACCCTCTTTAGTACCGGGTGTTGGCTCCAACCGGTACTATAGACCCCCCCCCCCTTTAGTACCGGTTGGAGCCACCACCCGGTACTAAAGGGGGTGCGCTTCCCGCCGCTTGGCCTGGCCAAAACAGACCTTTAGTACCGGTTGGTGGCTCCAACCGGTACTAAAGGTCCATCCTATATATACAATACTTAAAAAAATTCAGTTTCCCTCTGTTCTTCCCTCTGTTTCCTCCCTCCGTCGCGCCGCCATGCCCCGATCGTCGCCGCCCCCGCCCCTCGTCGCCGACCCCGGCCGTCCCCGCCCCCGTCGACGTCGCCGCCCCGGCCGTCCCCGTCCCCGTCGTCCCCGTCGTCCCCGTCGCCGCGCCCCGCCCCGCCCCATCGTCGCCGCCCCGTCCCGTCGCCCCGGCCGCCCCGCCCCGTCGTCGCCGCCCCGTCCCGTCGTCGCCGCCCCGTCCCGTCGTCACCGCCCCATCGTCACCTCGCCCCGGTGAGCTCGTCCCGGCCGTCATATCCACACACACACACACACACACACACACTACACACACACAAACACACACACACACACACTACACACACACACACATTAGTTTGTTTGTTATAAATTTTTCTGTTTTTTAGTTATAGAAATGTTAGAAATTATTCTGTTTTTTAGTTATATAAATATTAGAAATTTTAGTTTTATAGAAATGTTATAAATGTTTTTTGTTTTTTAGTTAGAGAAATATTTATAGAAATGTTAGCAATTTTTCTGTTTTTTAGTTATATAAATATTAGAATTGTTATGGAAATGTTAGTTATATAATCAGGAAATTTTAGAATTAGTTCTAGTTAGATGAATTAGATTAATGTCAAATTGTTAGAATTTGCATATATATAGAATTTTAGTTATCACAATCCAATCATTTAAAAAATGTTACTTTTTGCGGGCATATAGTATTTGTTCTCGACGATATGCCCGGCCCACATCCTCTCTGTCGACCCGTTCGCGATGACGTCCTGCTTCAGGGGACCCATGTCCGGGACTGGGCTCCGCCGGGCTGGCACTGGGAGGTGCTACCTGGAGGGGCGAGCCGCTTGGTGAGGAACCCGACCTCGGGTCCCGTCGTCGACCCTGATCTTCTTTGGTGGCGTTCGCGTGGGCCACATTCAGTGCAGAGGCAGCCGGCCCCGCCGGAGGTGGTGTGTCGCCGTATCAGGGAGGAAGATGAGCACGTCCATCGCTACATGGCTGCTATGGACGACGTCAGGTTCTCCACTACTTGGCGGGTTCTTTGGGCAGATGACCAGAGATATGATACTGTGATGGTTCCTTCTCTTTGGGTGTGCACCGCCCGCGCCCCAGGAACCGCGAGTAGCGCCCAAGATTCTTCTGTAGTACTCGATCTTTATTAGGTACCTAGCCAGTGATGTATTCGATATATAATATTCGAGACGATGTATTCGAGATTATATATATTAAGACGATCGATGATGTATTCGAGATTATATATTCGAGACGATGTATTTGAGATTCAGTTTTTCCTTATTGATTAATTGCATCCATGCATTGTAATTTGAATACTAAATTGTTTTATATTTCTTCTGTATTAGTAAACTAAAAGCTATGGCGGACAATACCGGCAGAGAGAGAGAAGAGGAATTGTTCGACATCATACGCAGCCCTCACAGGCTAGATGACCTGAATGAAGCAGATGACGGCTCCCAATATCTGAACAATACCAGAGAGGGTGATGAAAATATATTCGATCTCGACGACCGGGCTGATGAAGTCATGAACTATGATTATGATTATGACACAGACAATGTTTGTGATGACACAGACAATGCTGATCTTCAAATAACAAAGACTACCGGTGAGGTATATTTATATAATTAAGCATGCATCATGGTGATCATCACATGTTTTTATATTGAAGATATATTAACGAATCGATCTTTCTTCTTTCAGCCCTCCAGATCGAGCAAATATGCTTCTACAGACAGCAAGACAAAGCGAGGCCCGGACAGATTGTTGAAGGATGGTGTAAAGTACCACATCGAATCCACCAATATTAGTAGCGAACCCCTCACGCCTAAGAACGTTGCGGACAAGTGGACTCGTCAGTGCGGAGTTCTTGTGAAGGACAAACTCCCGATCTCCATTCAAGAATGGAAAGAGCCAAAGACTAAACGTCCAGGTGTTACTTGGGTCGACGACAGAGCCAAAAAAGACCTTGTGAAATCTCTCATGGAACATTTCACCCTACCAGATCATTTCACTTAAGCAGATGTGGAGAAAGTCAAGGCCGCTGCTCTTAAGAAGATGGCAATTGCATTCAATACCCACAAGAAAACTGTATGGGCCAACTACCTCGCTAATGAAAGGAAGACTCCAGATTTCACGGGAACACTAGAGAAGCAAAGAGAGCACTGGGACGATTTCATGACCTTCAAGGATTCAGAAATATCTAAGGAACGGTCGATGAAAAACAAGGCAAATGCCGCAAGAAAGACGCAGTTCCATAGGCTGGGTCCAGGTGGCTACGCAGTGGGATTGCCTAAGTGGGATAAGTCTGAGCAAGAGATGGAGGATGCAGGGGTCACTCCGGTTACCCGGTACTGGCCCCCCAGGTGCAGAACTTGGTTCTATGCGCATGGGGGAGCGTTGGACCCGAAGACAGGCGAAGTTTCACGAAAGGCAAGTCTAAAAGGAGCCGAACAAAAGATAATTGACGCAATAGATGAAGCTCGAAGGGGGGTGTTCACGCCCAATAGAGAGAACGACGAGCTTACGCGCGCCCTGGGAAATCCTGAACACCCGAGAAGAACACAAGGCATGGGCGTTATTCCCTAGTATGAGGGCTTTTTAGAATGGAACAAGGACTACAGGAGCCGTGCAAGAAGGAAGATGGAGGAGGAGAAGAAAAGGAAGCTGGAGGAGGAGCAGAGGAAGCAGGACGCAGAACGCCTTCAAGGCCTAGAAGCAAGGCACGCGGACCTGGCACTCAAATTCCAGTAGCAGCAACAGCAGATCGACTCACTTAGCCAGGAAAGGGGGTCTCAGCAGCGGCAGCAGCAAGCGGATGATCGTCCAGCATTGGATAGCACTGTCCCATCCATGCCGAGAAGCAGCGTTGGTTCTGCCCCGGGCGACACACTGCTGGATACATACCCTGTGGATGAGATCATAGAGAACACTAACTGCGAGCTACACTCCAAAATGAAGAACATATCCATGAAGGTGGCGGACGGCATTGCTTTTCCAGTTACCCCCGAAGCAACCTACCATTGCATCCTGATTCCAGAGGGCTATGCTCGTGTCATGGTTGATGAAGTGGTGGACCCATATTTGGGGCTAACACTTGACATTCCTGGAGGTGAAGGCCAGCGCACACTGGGAGAGGCCATACATCGTATCATCCTATGGAGAAAGGATTGCATCATCTTTCGAAGTCCACCGACACCGCGTCTTCTGCCGACTCCTCCTCGAAGTCCGCCACCAAGTCAGCAGACTCCCGCTCCTCCAAGTCCACGAACACGTGAGACGACTCCTCCTCGAAGTCCGCCACCTCCTCCAAGTCCCCGAACGCGTGAGCTGACTCCTCCGGTTTCAAGCCCGGCACAGCGTCATGCCACTTCTCCGGTTTCAAGTCCGGCACCATGTCAGGCCACACCTCCTGCTTCAAGTCCGGCACATCGTCAGGCCACTTCTTTTGGTCCAACTCCACGTCAGCCATCTCCGCCGGCTCAGCAATCACAGAAGAGACATCCCGCAGCTTTGGTGTGTAGCGGTACGAGTCGAGGTAGTTCAGGAAGTACAGGCGGAGGCAAGCGATATAAATATGGTCCAAGCCTCGCTCCTCTTCCTCAGAGGCCTTACGACATGACTAAGGAGCAAAACACAGACATAGTGCAAGCCCAATTGGACGCCCATTTTGCACCGAAACCGGCACCGCCGCCAAAGGAGAAAGTGCCTGAGAAAGTAATTGACCACTTCATTCGTATGGCTAGAGAACCATCTCCCAAGCCTGTTGACTCGGACTATGAGCGCCAAATCAGGAAGGCACATCGAGCACGACTATAGAAGGAAGCGAGCTCAAGCTCGATCCAACAAGCAACATGCAAAAAATGCGGCAAAACCATTCCCCAGTTGGGAAAACAGGCGGCGCAAGCGATCCCCCCCGCTTGTTGTGCCAACAACACATGAGAGGAGTAGTACGCGCGCCAAATATTATTGTGGGCAAACCATTAGCGTTCCCCATGTTGGAAATATGCCCTAGAGGCAATAATAAAAGGTTATTATTATATTTCCTTATTCATGATAATTGTCTTTATTCATGCTATAACTGTATTATCCGGAAACCGTAATACACGTGTGAATACATAGACCATAATATGTCCCTAGTAAGCCTCTAGTTGACTACCTCATTGATCAACAGATAGTCATGGTTTCCTGGCTATGGACATTGGATGTCGTTGATAACGGGATCACATCATTAGGAGAATGATGTGATGGACAAGACCCAATCGTAAGCATAGCAGAAGATCATGTAGTTCGTTTGCTAGAGCTTTTCCAATGTCAAGTATCCTTTCCTTAGACCATGAGATCGTGTAATTCCCGGATACCGTAGGAGTGCTTTGGGTGTACCAAACGTCACAACGTAACTGGGTGACTATAAAGGTGCACTACAGGTATCTCCGAAAGTGTCTGTTGGGTTGACACAGATCGAGACTGGGATTTGTCACTCCGTATGACGGAGAGGTATCTCTGGGCCCACTCGGTAATGCATCATCATAATGAGCTCAAAGTGACCAAGTGTTTGGTCACGGGATCATGCATTACGGTACGAGTAAAGTGACTTGCCGGTAATGAGACTGAACGAGGTATTGGGATACCGACGATCGAGCCTCGGGCAAGTAACGTACCGATTGACAAAGGGAATTGTATACGGGGTTGTTTGAATCCTCGACATCATGGTTCATCCGATGAAATCATCGAGGAGCATGTGGGAGCCAACATGGGTATCCAGATCCCGCTGTTGGTTATTGCCCGAGAGCCGTCTCGGTCATGTCTACGTGTCTCCCGAACCCGTAGGGTCTACACACTTAAGGTTCGATGACGCTAGGGTTGTATGAATATGAGTATGCAGCAAACCGAATGTTGTTCGGAGTCCCGGATGAGATCCCGTACGTCACGAGGAGTTTCGGAATGGTCCAGAGGTAAAGAATTATATATAGGAAGTGCTGTTTCGGCCATCGGGAAAGTTTCGGGGTCACCCGGTATTGTACCGGGACCACCGAAAGGGTCCCGGGGGTCCACCGGGTGGGGACACCTATCCCGGAGGGCCCCTTGGGATGAGATGGGAGGGGAACCAGCCCCTAGTGGGCTGGCGCCCCCCCCCCCCCTTGGGCCTAGGGTTGAAAACCCTAGGGGGGAGGCGCACCACTTTCCTTGGGGGGTACTCCAACCCCCCTGGCCGCCGCCCCCTTGGGAGATTGCATCTCCCAGGGCTGGCGCCCCCCTTGGGGGCCTATATAAAGGAGGGCAAGGGGGAGGTCAGCCGTACCCTGAGTCTTGGTGCCTCCCTCCCCCTGCTACACCTCTTGCTCCTCCCACAGTTGCTTGGCGAAGCCCTGCCGGAGTTCTGCTGCATCCACCACCACGCCGTCGTGCTGCTGGATCATCATCAACCTCTCCTTCCCCCTTGCTGGATCAAGACGGAGGAGACGTCACGCTGACCGTACGTGTGTTGAACGCGGAGGTGCCGTCCGTTCGGCGCTAGGATCTCCGGTGATAGGATCACGACGAGAACGACTACCTCAACCTCGTTCTTTTGAACACTTCCGCACGCGATCTACAAAGTGGTATGTAGATGCATCTCGCCTTTCACTCGTTGCTTAGATGAACTCATAGATGGATCTTGGTGAAACCGTAGGAAAAAATTTAATTTTCTGCAACATTCCCCAAAAGTGGCATCATGAGCTAGGTCTATGCGTAGTTCTCTATTGCACGAGTAGAACACAATTTGTTGTGGGTGTAGATGTTGTCAACTTTCTTGCCGCTACTAGTCTTATTTTGCTCCAGCGGTATTGTGGGATGAAGTGGCCCGGACCAACCTTACATGTACGCTTACGTGAGACCGGTTCCACCGACTGACATGCACTAGTTGCATAAGGTGGCTAGCGGGTGTCTGTCTCTCCCACTTTAGTTGGAGCGGATTCGACGAAAAGGGTCCTTATGAAGGGTAAATATAAGTTGACAAATCACGTTGTGGCTTTAACGTAGGTAAGAAAACGTTCTTGCTAGATCACCTATAGAAGCCACGTAAAAACTTGCAACAACAATTAGAGGACGTCTAACTTGTTTCTGCAACAGGTGTCTTGTGATGTGATATGGCCAAAAGTTGTGATGAATGATATATTGTGATGTATGAGATCGTGTTCTTGTAATAGGAATCACGACTTGCATGTCGATGAGTATGACAACCGGTAGGAGCCATAGGAGTTGTCTTTATTTTTTGTATGACTTGCGTGTCATTGAAGAACGCCATGTAAATTACTTTACTTTATTGTTAAACGCATTAGCCATAGAAGTAGAAGTAGTCGTTGGCGTGACAACTTCATGAAGACACGATGATGGAGATCATGGTGTCATGCCGGTGACAAAGATGATCATGGAGCCCCGAAGATGGAGATCAAAGGAGCTATATGATATTGGCCATATCATGTCACTACTATATAATTGCATGTGATGTTTATTATGTTTATGCATCTTGTTTACTTAGAACAACGGTAGTAAATCAGATGATCCCTTATAATAATTTCAAGAAGTGTTCTCCCCTAACTGTGCGCCGTTGCTAAAGTTCGTCGTTTCGAAGCACCACGTGATGATCGGGTGTGATAGATTCTTACGTTCACATACAACGGGTGTAAGACAGTTTTACACATGCAAAAACACTTAGGGTTAACTTGACGAGCCTAGCATGTACAAGCATGGCCTCGGAACACAGAGACCGAAAGGTCGAACACGAGTCGTATGGAAGATACGATCAACATGGAGATGTTCACCGACGATGACTAGTCCGTCTCACGTGATGATCGGACACGGCCTAGTCGACTCGGATCGTGTAACACTTAGATGACTAGAGGGATGTCTAATCTGAGTGGGAGTTCATTATAATAATTTGATTAGATGAACTTAATTATCATGAACTTAGTCTAAAACCTTTGCAAATATGTCTTGTAGATCAAATGGCCGCCGCTCATGTCAACATGAACTTCAACGCGTTCCTAGAGAAAACCAAGCTGAAAGATGATGGCAGCAACTATACAGACTGGGTCCGGAACCTGAGGATCATCCTCATAGCTGCCAGGAAACAATATGTCCTAGAAGGACCGCTAGGTGATGCACCCATCCCAGAGAACCAAGACGTTATGAACGCTTGGCAGTCTCGCGCTGATGATTACTCCCTCGTTCAGTGCGGCATGCTTTACAGCTTAGAACCGGGGCTCCAAAAGCGTTTTGAGCAACATGGAGCATATGAGATGTTCGAGGAGCTGAAACTAGTTTTCCAAGCTCATGCCCGGGTCGAGAGATATGAAGTCTCCGACAAGTTCTATAGTTGTAAGATGGAGGAAAATAGTTCTGTCAGTGAGCACATACTCAAAATGTTTGGGTTGCACAACTGCCTGTCCTAGCTGGACATTAACCTCCCGGACGAGGCGGTCATTGACAGAATCCTTCAGTCGCTCCCACCAAGCTACAAGAGCTTTGTGATGAACTACAATATGTAGGGGATGGTGAAAACTATTCCTGAAGTATTTTCAATGCTGAAGTCAGCAGAGGTAGAAATCAAGAAAGAACATCAAGTGTTGATGGTCAATAAAACCACCAAGTTCAAGAAGAGCAAGGGTAAGAAGAACTTCAAGAAGGACGGCAAGGAAGTTACCGCACCTGGTAAGCCAGTTGCCAGGAAGAAGTCAAGCAATGGACCCAAGCCTGAGACTGAGTGCTTTTATTGCAAAGGGAAGGGTCACTGGAAGCGGAACTGCCCCAAATACTTAGCGGACAAGAAGGCCGGCAACACCAAAGGTATATTTGACATACATGTAATTGATGTGTACCTTACCAGTACTCGTAGTAACTCCTGGGTATTTGATACCGGTGCTGTTGCTCATATCTGTAACTCACAGCGGGAGCTGCGGAATAAGCAGAGACTGGCGAAGGACGAGGTGACGATGCGCGTCGGGAATGGTTCCAAGGTCGATGTGATCTCCGTCGGCACGCTACCTCTACATTTACCTACGGGATTAGTTTTAAACCTTAATAATTGTTATTTAGTGCCAAGTTTGAGCATGAACATTGTATCTGGATCTCGTTTGATACGAGATGGCTACTCATTTAAATCCGAGAATAATGGTTGTTCTATTTATATGAGAGATATGTTTTATGGTCATGCCCCGATGGTCAATGGTTTATTCTTAATGAATCTCGAGCGTAATGTTACACATATTCATAGTGTGAATACCAAAAGATGTAAAGTTGATAACGATAGTCCCACATACTTGTGGCACTGCCGCCTTGGTCACATTGGTGTCAAGCGCATGAAGAAGATCCATGCTGATGGACTTTTAGAGTCTCTCGATTATGAATCATTTGACACATGCGAACCATGCCTCATGGGCAAAATGACCAAGACTCCATTCTCCGGAACAATGGAGCGAGCAACCAACTTACTGGAAATCATACATACTGATGTGTGCGGTCCAATGAGCGTTGAGGCTCGCGGAGGATATCGTTATATTCTCACTCTCACTGATGACTTGAGTAGATATGGATATGTCTAC
Organism: Triticum timopheevii; assembly: GCA_963921465.1. Taxonomy (NCBI): domain Eukaryota; kingdom Viridiplantae; phylum Streptophyta; class Magnoliopsida; order Poales; family Poaceae; genus Triticum; species Triticum timopheevii. The sequence goes on from OY997268.1 coordinate 109,289,485, forward strand.
TTAATGAAACACAAGTTAGAGACCTTTGAAAAGTTCAAGGAATTTCAAAATGAGGTAGAGAATCAACGTGACCGAAAGATAAAGTTCCTATGATCAGATCGTGGAGGAGAATATTTAAGTCACGAATTTGGTACACACTTAAGGAAATGTGGAATCGTTTCACAACTCACGCCGCCTGGAACACCTCAGCGTAACGGTGTGTCCGAACGTCGTAATCGCACTCTATTGGATATGGTGCGGTCTATGATGTCTCTTACCGATTTACCGCTATCATTTTGGGGATACGCTCTAGAGACAGCTACATTCACTTTAAATAGGGCACCGTCTAAATCCGTTGAGATGACACAGTATGAATTATGGTTTGGGAAGAAACCTAAGCTGTCGTTTCTAAAAGTTTGGGGATGCGATGCTTATGTCAAGAAACTTCAACCTGAAAAGCTCGAACCCAAGTCGGAAAAATGCGTCTTCATAGGATACCCTAAAGAAACCATTGGGTATACCTTCTACTTAAGATCCGAGGGCGAGATCTTTGTTGCCAAGAACGGATCCTTTCTGGAAAAGGAGTTTCTCTCGAAAGAAGTAAGTGGGAGGAAAGTAGAACTCGATGAAGTACTACCTCTTGAACAGGAAAGTAGTGCAGCTCAGGAAAATGTTCCTGTGATGCCTACACCGACTGGAGAGGAAAATAATGATGATGATCAAGGTACTTCGGATCAAGTTTCTACTGAACTTCGTAGGTCCACAAGGACACGTTCCGCACCAGAGTGGTATGGCAACCCTGTCCTGGAAATCATGTTGTAAGACAACGGTGAACCTTCGAACTATGAAGAAGCGATGGCGGGCCCAGATTCCAACAAATGGCTTGAAGCCATGAAATCCGAGATAGAATCCATGTATGAAAACAAAGTATGGACTTTGCAGACTTGCCCGATGATCGGCGAGCGATAGAAAACAAATGGATCTTTAGGAAGAAGACGGACGCGGATGGTAATGTTACCATCTATAAAGGTCGACTTGTCGCTAAGGGTTATCGACAAGTTCAAGGGGTTGACTATGACGAGACATTCTCTCTCGTAGCAAAGCTGAAGTCCGTCCAAATCATGTTAGCAATTGCTGCATACTATGATTATGAGATATGGCAGATGGACGTCAAAACAGCATTCCTTAACGGACATCTTAAGGAAGAACTGTATACGATGCAGCCGGAAGGTTTTGTCGACCCTAAGAATGCTAACAAAGTATGCAAGCTCCAGCGATCCATTTATGGGCTGGTGCAAGCATCTCGGAGTTGGAACATTCGCTTTGATGAGATGATCAAAGCGTTTGGGTTTATGCAGACTTATGGAGAAGCCTGCGTTTACAAGAAAGTGAGTGGGAGCTCTGTAGCATTTCTCATATTATATGTAGATGACATACTCTTGATGGGAAATGATATAGAACTTTTGGACAGCATTAAGGCCTACTTGAATAAGTGTTTTTCAATGAAGGACCTTGGAGAAGCTGCTTACATATTAGGCATCAAGATCTATAGGGATAGATCGAGACGCCTCATAGGTCTTTCACAAAGCACATACCTTGATAAGATTTTGAAGAAGTTCAAAATGGATCAGTCCAAGAAAGGGTTATTGCCTGTATTGCAAGGTGTGAGATTGAGCTCGGCTCAATGCCCGACCACGGCAAAAGATAAAGAAGAGATGAGTGTCATCCCCTATGCTTCAGCCATAGGATCTATTATGTATGCCATGCTGTGTACCAGACCTGATGTAAACCTTGCCATAAGTTTGGTAGGAAGGTACCAAAGTAATCCCGGCAAGGAACACTGGACAGCGGTCAAGAATATCTTGAAGTACCTGAAAAGGACAAAGGACATGTTTCTCGTTTATGGAGGTGACGAAGAGCACGTCGTAAAGGGTTACGTCGACGCTAGCTTCGACACAGATCTGGATGACTCTAAGTCACAAACCGGATATGTGTATATGTTGAATGGTGGAGCAGTAAGCTGGTGCAGCTGCAAGCAGAGCGTCGTGGCGGGATCTACATGTGAAGCGGAGTACATGGCAGCCTCGGAGGCAGCGCATGAAGCAATTTGGGTGAAGGAGTTCATCACCGACCTAGGAGTCATACCCAATGCGTCGGGGCCGATCAAACTCTTCTATGACAACACTGGAGCTATTGCCCTTGCCAAGGAGCCCAGGTTTCACAAGAAGACCAGGCACATCAAGCGTCGTTTCAACTCCATCCGTGAAAATGTTCAAGATGGAGACATAGATATTTGCAAAGTACATACGGATCTGAATGTCGCAGATCCGTTGACTAAACCTCTCTCGCGAGCAAAACATGATCAACACCAGAACTCTATGGGTGTTCGATTCATCACAATGTAACTAGATTATTGACTCTAGTGCAAGTGGGAGACTGTTGGAAATATTCCCTGGAGGCAATAATAAAAGGTTATTATTATATTTCCTTATTCATGATAATTGTCTTTATTCATGCTATAATTGTATTATCCGGAAATCATAATACATGTGTGAATACATAGACCATAATATGTCCCTAGTAAGCCTCTAGTTGACTAGCTCGTTGATCAACAGATAGTCATGGTTTCCTGGCTATGGACATTGGATGTCGTTGATAACGGGATCACATCATTAGGAGAATGATGTGATGGACAAGACCCAATCCTAAGCATAGCACAAGATCGTGTAGTTCGTTTGCTAGAGCTTTTCCAATGTCAAGTATCCTTTCCTTAGACCATGAGATCGTGTAACTCCCGGATACCGTAGGAGTGCTTTGGGTGTACCAAACGTCACAACGTAACTGGGTGACTATAAAGGTGCACTACAGGTATCTCTGAAAGTGTCTGTTGGGTTGACATGGATCGAGATTGGGATTTGTCACTCCGTATGATGGAGAGGTATCTCTGGGCCCACTCGGTAATGCATCATCACAGTGAGCTCAAAGTGACCAAGTGTTTGGTCACGGGATCATGCATTATGGTACGAGTAAAGTGACTTGCCGGTAACGAGATTGAACGAGGTATTGGGATACCGACATCGAGTCTAGGGCAAGTAACGTACCGATTGACAAAGGGAATTGTATACGGGGTTGTTTGAATCCTCGACATCGTGGTTCATCCGATGAGATCATCGAGGAGCATGTGGGAGCCAACATGGGTATCCAGATCCCGCTGTTGGTTATTGCCCGAGAGCCGTCTCGGTCATGTCTACGTGTCTCCCGAACCCGTAGGGTCTACACACTTAAGGTTCGGTGACGCTAGGGTTGTATGAATATGAGTATGCAGCAAAACGAATGTTGTTCGGAGTCCCGGATGAGATCCCGGACGTCATGAGGAGTTTCAGAATGGTCCGGAGGTAAAGAATTATATATAGGAAGTGCTGTTTCGGCCATCGGGAAAGTTTCGGGGTCACCCGGTATTGTACCGGGACCACCGGAAGGGTCCCGGGGGTCCACCGGGTGGGGCCACCTATCCTGGAGGGCCCTGTGGGCTGAGATGGGAGGGGAACCAGCCCCTAGTGGGCTGGTGCGCCCCCCCCCCCTTGGGCCTCCCCTGCGCCTAGGGTTGAAAACCCTAGGGGGGAGGCGCACCACTTGCCTTGGGGGGTACTCCAACCCCCTGGCCGCCGCCCCCTTGGGAGATTGCATCTCCCAGGGCCGGCGCCCCCCTTGGGAGCCTATATAAAGGAGGGCAAAGGGGAGGGCAGCCGTACCCTGAGTCTTGGCGCCTCCCTCCCCCTGCTACACCTCTTCCTCCTCCCACAGTTGCTTGGCAAAGCCCTACCGGAGTTCTGCTGCATCCACCACCACGCCGTCGTGCTGCTGGATCATCATCAACCTCTCCTTCCCCCTTGCTGGATCAAGACGGAGGAGATGTCATGCTGACCGTACGTGTGTTGAACGCGGAGGTGCCGTCCGTTCGGCGCTAGGATCTCCGGTGATAGGATCACGACGAGAACGACTACCTCAACCCCGTTCTTTTGAACGCTTCCGCACACGATCTACAAAGTGGTATGTAGATGCATCTCGCCTTTCACTCGTTGCTTAGATGAACTCATAGATGGATCTTGGTGAAACCGTAGGAAAATTTTTAATTTTCTGCAACGTTCCCCAACACCCCAGCATGGCGATGTGGTAATAACAGAGGATCATATAATGCAGGCTCAAATGCTCAATATCTCTGTTGGAGAACTCCTCGAAATCGAGCCCATGCCTATGCTTAAAGAATCGGAAATAGCATGGCAATATGTCTGGGGCAAACCTTTGGTCCATCCAGACAAGGTCAAGGACCTCCCAACGAGAATGTATCAATTGCATCAATGGTACATGAACATTACCAAGATTTCCAATCGAGAGTCCCTCATGGTGAATGTCAAGCATGAGCATTATTACCATGAGAAAGCTCTGACCATTGAGTATCCAGAACTATTTCAGTTATTTAATCAAGACGCACTCGACAAGTCTATCGTCAGTTGCTATTGTCTGTAAGTGATTTCTTTCTGTAATTTAAGTCTCAAGCTAGTTATGTAGTGATAATTTTGATCAATCATTACATGTAATTATCCTCACTATATTCTTTTTATGTGGTATTATATGCAGGATGAAGATGTATGAAATGAAAAAAGCTGGACGCTATGGCGTTGGGTTCATTGACCCAAATACCATTAATCAGGACATATGGCAGATTGAACATTGTCAAGCTGCTGTAGAGGAAAGCATGCTAGAGTTCTTGAAGCGCCTGAATACCAATGAAGATATACTACTTCCTTACAACTTCCCGTGAGTCACACTGTCTTGTACTACAAATTCTGTTTTTGCTTACTAGCTAGCTAGATGTTAATAATTAAGTGTATACGGTTTACGGTAGTTGATTAATTTTATGCACATGCCCGCTTAATTAAGACATGCAAACGTGTGCGTATGCAGTTGGCACTGGGTCTTGTTAGACATTAAAGTTGAGGAAGGAAAAGTTGAATTACTGGACTCACTAACTAAAGAAGATAAAGACTAGACCATCGTGAAGGGGATAGTCAACAGGTAACTTCAATCATTATTAACTACTAGTTCTTGATATGAACTATTTAATAACCCCTTTATTAATTTTCTTTGTCGGCGGGCAGGGCATGGGAAAAGTTTATCAAGGTGACTCCAGGCACGTGGCCAAAAAAGTTGTTTTGGCATCGACCCTTGGTAAGTAATTAAGTAGTACTAGCTAGCTACCATCTCTTTAATTCTTGTTTCAATATCATTAATTAATTATCATGCTTGATTAATCATTATCTGATTCAATTCCATTCTCGTAAAGGCCCTGAGGCAGGCGCCGGGGAATAATCTGTGTGCATTCTACGTTTGCGAGAACATTCGCATGATGACGTGCGAAAGGAGCAGATCTGATAGACAGGACTGGGTACGTTTTTGTCAGAACACTATTCACACCATTATCGATATCTAGTCACACAACTAACACACATGCATATTGATCTCCTTCTTAACAGTTCAGATCGGTGCGGGATAAGCTCCTACCATTGGACCACATACAAGCACTTCAAGAGGAAATAGCCGGATTTTTTCTCGACCAGGTCATATATCCCAAAGGAGAATACTATTACCCGCTACCGCCCCCATGAACCACTTGTCATCGTGCTCCGGAGGCACCAAAGGCAACATATGTAGGAGAAATTGTATATGTATATACATGTGTATGTGTGAATAATTAATGGTGTTGGTTTGTGAGACATTCGATGATATATATATATATATATATATATATATATATATATATATATATATATATATATATATATGCGATTCTACGTACGAGAAAATATATTTATATATATGCATAACGTGTACAATTTGTAGTATCGTGAAATAACAGCAAACAAAAAAAATTGAATGGAAAATAAATCAAACCCCCCCCCCAAATATTTAGTACCGGTTGGTGTTACCAACTGGTACTAATGCCCTAGCGCACCCCGGGCCTGGCTCGTGCCACGTGGTGGCACTTTAGCGTCGGTTCGTGACGAACCGGTACTAAAGGGGGGGCCTTTAGTCCCCACTCTTTAGTACCGGTTGGCAAACCGGCACTAAAGGCCGTTACGAACCGGCACTAAAGCCCGGTTCTGCACTAGTGCACCATCGCCGCCTGCTGCACCGCCTCGGCCGCCTGGATTGCGGCCGCAATCTCGGCGGCCTCCATCGCCTCCGCCGCCGCCGCTGCAGCCTCCGACGCCCGTACGGCGACGTGGTACCCCGGCGTGTCATCCGGATCGCCGTCCTCGCAGAGGATGACCTGCTCCGGCGGCAAGTCTATCCCTGGCGGCGAGGGAGGGGCGGCCGGCGCGGGCGCCGGTGCCGGGTGCACACCGTGGCCGCCGCCATGTCTGCGGCGATCGTGCGGTGGAGGCGGTGCGCGAAGACGGCCGCTGCGGCCCGTTAGGTCGGGGGTCTCACCGGCCGCCGCAAGGCAGAAGGCGGCTGAGGGAGTCCTGGACTAGGGGGTGTCCGGACAGCCGGACTATCATCGTCAGCCGGACTCAAAGACTATGAATATACAAGATTGAAGACTTCGTCCCGCGTCCGGATGGGACTTTCCTTGGCGTGGAAGGCAAACTTGGCGATACGGATATGTAGATCTCCTACCATTGTAACCGACTCTGTGTAACCCTAGCCCTCTCCGGTATCTATATAAACCGAAGGGTTTTAGTCCATAGGACACACAACCATTACAACAATCATACCATAGGCTAGCTTTTAGGGCTTAGCCTCCTTGATCTCGTGGTAGATCCACTCTTGTACTACCCATATCATCAATATCAATCAAGCAGGAGTAGGGTTTTACCTCCATCGAGAGGGCCCGAACCTGGGTAAAAACATCGTGTCCCTTGTCTCCTGTTACCATCCGCCTAGACGCACAGTTCGGGACCCCCTACCCGAGATCCGCCGGTTTTGACACCGACATTGGTGCTTTCATTGAGAGTTCCTCTGTGCCGTCACCGATAGGAAGGATGCCTCTTCCCGTCTTCAAAGATGGTATCTTCGCCAAAGGAGCCTTGGCCGCCGGCCAAACTATCCGGCTGGGTGGTTTTCTCATGACCGCCTGTTTGGCCACCGCTTCGACAATGACCTCTCGGGTCATCAAAAGCAATCTTCACGTCAACTCAGAATTCGCCGAGCAGCTGGATCCAATAGAGCTCTCGTACGTAAACGAGCTCTTGGATCGCATCGCCACCCTGGGAGTCGCTACAGACTACAATCATATTGGGCTTAAAACCGATCTGAGAGAGATTAACTCTCCCCAGGTTACCCACCACGTTGTGGTGGTAGAGGAACAACACGGCGACTCTTCTCCTGTATTGAAAACTAGTCATGTCCGGGCTCCCGAACCCTCCATGCCGGATTCCCGCGGAGGGACGGACTTCGATCAAGCACTGAACCTAAAGTCAGGCATCGGACCGGACTCATTGGACAACGTCCAACAATCCAAGCTTCCAAATTCGGAAACTTCTCGGCCCTTGAGCCTCGAGATGGGTAGGATTCCGGACTCAATTCCACCCACCCACCCAGACATATGCAATCTATCTCAAATCCGGCAAGAGCCCGCTGAAACAGTACATCATTACTGGGCCAGATTCCTCCTGGTTATGGATAGGATAAAGGACTGCCGAGAGGAAAACGCAATTTCAATTTTCTGCAATAATTGCATGGACGAGGGAATCTTGAACGCCGTCAGTCGCCGTGAAATTACACGCTTCGCCGACCTGGCGTCCATAGTACGTAAGTACTGTGCGATGGAGAGTTTCCGGAAAACCAAAACTAAGTTTTGGGACAATCCAGCCCCGAATACAACCTAGTCCGTAACAAAAGAGTCCATCACACTCAGGCACCAAGTACAAAAACCAAAAGGCAAAAACCCCATAAAGGGCACGGAACCGTACTGGAGGGATGGCTCAGCGGACCTAGTAAAATTCACATTACAGAAGGCGCCACCCCAACACATAGCCTTCGAGCATGTTGGATATTGCGGCAGGTGGCCAAAAGTGGCGAGGAGCTTCTAGCCCCGGAAAACCACTCCAACAGTACTAGTATGGTGTCAACAGTCTTCGAGACCTTCACATCAAATAATATGCGAAAACGAACAATCCGCAGCCTCGCCGAAGTCTACCAAGTAGCAACAACAAATCCATGGAGCGACACGGCCATCACCTTCAACGCCAGCGACGAACCTAAATTTCGAACAGCCCGAGCACCAGCCGCATTGGTTCTCAGTCCAATAGTGGACGGCTTTCGTCTTACCAAGGTACTCATGGATGGCGGCAGCGAACTAAACCTCATCTTCGAGGAAACTCTTCAAAAAATGGAAATAGACTGGAGCCGCATTGAGCGAAGCAGCACAACCTTTAGAGGAATAATCCCTAGCCGGGAAGCGCGCTGCACAAGAAAAATCACACTTGATGTGGTGTTCGGCTCGCCGGACAATTACAGGTCCGAAGAGGTCACGTTCCAAGTGGCCCCGTTCAGCAGCGGATATCACGCTATATTAGGACGAGAGGCATTCACAATTTTTCAAGCCATACCCCATTACGGGTACATGAAGCTTAAGATGCTTGGGCCCGGCGGAATAATCACTCTCGTTAGTGATCCGGACATAGCACTCCGCGCCGAAAACAAGACAGCCACATTAGCCCTGGAGGCACTATCTGAAGCCCTAGCGGCAGAAGAACTCACTGCGCTGCGCTCTACGGTGAATAGGGACGATGTGATACTCGATAAGAGATCCAAGTCCACCTCCTTTAAACCAACGGATGAAATAGTCAAATTCCAGGTCCATCCAACGGACCCAATAAAGACGGCCTCCATCGGGGCACAGTTGAACCCTGATGTAGATGCCGCACTGCGAGAATTCCTTCGGGAAAATTGGGACATCTTTGCCTGGCACCCTTCAGATATGCCAGGAATCCCACGCAGATTGGCAGAACACAGCCTAAACATCCTAAAAGGATTCAAGCCAGTCAAATAGGCTCTTCGGCGATTTTCCGAACCCAAAAGACAGGCAATGGCAGAAGAGCTAGCCAACCTACTGGAAGCCGGATTCATCAGAGACATCAAACATCCGGACTGGCTAGCAAACCTGGTAATGGTACCAAAGAAGGACAAATCTTGGCGCCTATGTGTCGATTTTAAAGACCTCAACAAGGCCTGCCCAAAGGATCCCTTCCCCCTTCCCCGCATCGACCAAATAATCGATGCTACTGCAGGGCACGATTCATTGTGCTTCCTTGACGCATACTCCGGCTACCATCAAATCAAGATGGCAGAAGCGGACCAAGCCGCAACGGCATTCATTACTCCATATGGACCATTATGCTTCAACACGATGCCCTTCGGACTCAAAAACGCCGGCACAACATATCAGCGCATGATTCAGACATGTCTGGCTACCCAGATCGGCAAAACAGTAGAGGCATACGTAGACGATGTAGTCGTCAAAACCAAACACGTCGAGACTCTAGTAGACGATTTGAGGGTCACATTCGACAACCTCCGAGCATATGACATTAAGCTGAATCCAGAAAAATGCGTTTCAGCGTACCAGCCGGAAAGCTCCTGGGCTTCATTGTATCCGGTAGAGGAATTGAAGCAAACCCAGCCAAGATCCGAGCTCTATCACAGCTGGATATTCCAAAAGACCTCAAACAAATACAAAAATTGACCGGATGCGTGGCGGCTCTAAGCCGCTTTATCTCCCGTTTGGGAGAAAAGGCATTGCCCCTCTATCGCCTCCTCAGGCGCACCGAACACTTCGAGTGGACGGATGCTGCCACTGCCGGACTCGAAGAAATAAAAGCCATATTGGCAACAAATTCAGTCCTGGCTGCGCCTAACCTGGGCGAACCAATGTTGTTATACATCGCGGCAACACATCAAGTTGTAAGCGCGGTACTCGTCGTCGAACGAGAAATAGAAGGGCATAAATTCCCTCTCCAAAACCAGGGTACTACGTATCCATTGTCTTAACTCCTTGCAAGTCCCGTTACCCGCACTATCAAAAGATAGCGTATGCGGTGTTCATGGCATCCCGGAAGCTCCGACACTACTTTCAAGAGTGTTCGATAATAGTGGCCTCCGAAGTGCCCCTCAACGACATTATAAACAACCGTGACGCAACGGGCAGGATTGCAAAATGGGCCATTGAGCTCTTACCATTTGATATAACTTACAAACCTAGGCGAGCTATAAAGTCGCAAGTCTTGGCTGACTTTGTCGCTGAATGGACTGAAGCCGAACTCCCTAAAGAGTACGGCGCATACTCCAATTGGATTATGCACTTCGACGGCTCCAAAATGTTGGACGGCTTGGGGGCTGGCGTCGTATTGACGTCCCCAACCGGGGACACAGTCCAATACGTACTTCAGATAATGTACATGGACCCCAACAATGCAGCCGAATACGAGGCCCTCCTACATGGCCTCCGGATGGCAATCTCCATGGGCATCCAACGCCTAGAGGTGCGCGGGGATTCAAACCTGGCAATATCCCAAGTAAATGGAGACTTTGACGCCAAGGATCCGAAAATGGCAGCCTATCGTAACGCTGTCCTAAAAATGTCAGCTCGGTTCGAAGGACTTGAATTCCACCATGTAGCCCAGGATAATAACCAAGCAGCCGATGTATTGGCACGCATCGGTGCGAAACGCGACGCTGTCCCTCCAAACATCTTCCTGGAAGGGCTCTTTAAGCCATCCGTACTATGGGAAGAGGAGTCCGGAAATAACAACCCGGAAGCAGCCGCACCACCCAACACAGAACAATCTGACATAATCGGTGACTCAGCCGATGAAATAACGCCTTCAGCCCACAAAATAATGGCAGTAATTGCCCCGTGGACAGAACCATTCCTAGCCTACCTGATTAGGCAGGAGCTTCCCGAAGACCAAAACGAGGCTCGCTGCATAGTTCAGCGGTCTAAAGCCTACAAGGTCCATGAGGGGGAACTTTACAAGAAAAGCACAACCGGAGTCCTTCAAAGGTGTATCTCCGAAGAGGAAGGGCGAAATCTTCTGGCTGAAATTCATGCCGGACTAGGCGGACACCACGCCGCAGCCCAGGCCCTGGTAGGCAAGGCATTCTGTACAGGATTTTATTGGCCGACGGCCCGGGCAGATGCTCAGGACTTAGTCCAAAGATGCGTCGGTTGTCAGCTCTTTGCTAATCAGAGCCATATGCCACCCACCACCCTCAAAACTATACCCATTACCTGGTCGTTCGCGGTCTGGGGGCTTGACATGGTTGGACCCTTAAAGGGGGAACCCACAAGCAAAGGTACCTATTGGTCATGGTGGACAAATTCACCAAATGGATAGAGGCCAAGCCAGTTAAAACGGCAGAGTCCGGACCAGTGATAGACTTCATATCCGGGGTAGTACACCATTATGGTGTCCCCCATAGCATCATTACCGATAATGGCACGAACTTCACGGCCGACGAGGTTAAATTATGGTGCAAAAATATGGGCATTAAGCTTGATTACGCTTCAGTCTATCATCCTCAAACCAACGGTCAAGTGGAATGAGCAAATGGTCTAATAATGAGCGGCATCAAACCCAGACTAGTGCGGTCCCTTACGGAATCTGACACGCACTGGGTAGAGGAGCTTGACTCCGTACTCTGAGGGCTGCGGACAACGCCCAACCGTACCACCGGATTCACACCATTTTTCATGGTATACGGCGCAGAGGCAGTTTTGCCCTGCGACATCATTCATGACTCACCTCGAGTGCGCATGTACGAAGAAAGAGAAGCCGAGCTGGATCGGCAGGACAGCTTGGATGCATTGGAGGAAGAACGCGACGTCGCCAAGGCTCGTTCCGCATTCTATCAGCAGCAGGCTCGAAGATATCAAAGCAGAGAAGTACGGGCTAAGACTTACAATGTTGGCGAACTAGTTCTACGCCTGCCGGACAAGAAAAAGGACAAGCTCAAGCCCAAATGGGAGGGGGCCTTCATTATCGATCAAGTCCTGACCGGCGTTGCGTACCGTCTGCGAAATGCATCGGACAACCGACTCGAGCCGAACCCATGGAACACAGCCCGCCTCCAAAGATTCTACGCCTAGCGCCGGACTAAGAGTTCGTCTCCTTCCCCCCCGTCCAAATTTTTACACTTCAGCTGTCTTTCGTTTCTCTCTTTTCTCTCACCCTTTTCATAAAAGCCCTTAAAGGCCTACTTGCACATTGTTCGCACACACTTGATGTGCTATCCGCACTTATTATACCTGGGGGCTTCTTTACCAGAAGCTTACTTATAAGGGCTTCATGCCCAGCACATGTGTCAAACTTCCACATGTACCTTTTATTCACCATTATATGCATCGATATGACTTAAGTTTTGGCCAAGCTAGGTTGCCTGGCTCCTGTGCTTACCCCTACGTTCCCGATTGTTAGGCTAGGAGGTAAAGGGAGCACCTCTGCGATTGTTACTGCCGGGCCAGCCGGATGTGTACCTCAGACTGGGTGAAGCCGAAAGCTAGCGTTCTTAAGGGAATATTCGGTCGGTGACTTGAAAGATGATTTTTTACCTATTTATTTATCTGCCCCCAGATGTTTTCCTGCTCTTTTCGCAGTCCAGACATGCACTTTAGGGCATGCCTCCCAGGGAAAGGAACCCTTAATGGAACTATTCTCCCTGGAAGATGTTTCTTACTAACCATGTAATATAACATAACTAGTTGGGCACTTGTCTGGTAAAGCACTAATGACCCCTACGCCTGGTCTCCATGCATGCCCCGGTTGTTTCTTAACCGAGAAGGTATTCGGACACACTCCGGACTCTAGGGTCCTGAGGTTGAAGCGAAAAGGTCGGCAAAGACAAATGATCTACAATCCGGCTAGAAGGCATTTTACATGTCATTTTAAATACATTGTCAAATCGACTAACTGTACTCCTCCTCAATCCCGTCTAACAGGCTGTCTAATTTACAGTCCCGTTGGGAATATTTAGCGGCCAACTCTTCTTGGCCGTACACTAAGCTCACAGGGATCTCCTTCCCATCGGGCCCCACAGGTCCGACCTCGGCCATGTGGTTGGGATCTGCCTTCTTGTACCGCGTCTTCACCATGGCCTAGGCCTCCCTGGCACCTTGGCGGCAGGCCGATATCTTCCATAAACGGAAGCGCTACCGCGCTCCCTGAAGCTTCTCCGCAAGCTCTCCAAGGCCCTCGGGTAGGGAGAGGGACGGCCATAAAGCCTGGACGATGCCGCTCATCGCCTGCCGAACTCGTTCGAGCAGTTGTACCAGCTCGGGAAGTTGATCACCCATTGATACGGGCATCTCCTCCGCAGGGCGACCTGTGAGCAAACCTACAGACATATTTCTGTCAATTGACTTCCTCGCCGAACTCTTCTTTTCAAAGGAGTTCGCTCAAGCACTTACTATAGATGCCGCGACGAAGCCGCTGATTCTCCTCCACGGAGCCAGACAGCTCGGCCCTAACACCTTTCAGCTCCTCTCCAAGCTGGGCGTGGGCATCCTGGAGTTTGTTCCTTTCCTGCTGCACCTTCGTCAGCACCCTCTCGCCGGCCTTCAGCTGGCGCAGTAGTTGTTGCTTGTCCAGATCCAGTCCGGCAACATCTGCAATATCATTGTCAGACTTACACGCACGCCGCACACCGCTTATCTTTTTGAAATAATGTGTTACCAGGAGGGGTCTCTGTGTTTCCTCCTACGGCAGCGAGTGCGGCCTCAAGTTAGGCCTTGCACTCTTGTAGCTCCTGAGACAATTGGGTATTCTTCTCTATAAGATCCTGCATATCAAATGATCCTTAAATCAGTTACTCTAACTATTTTAAGTCTCGGGGGCTACTGGCATATACAACTATTAAAATTTCTTACCCATATGTCTTTTACATACTGCTCCATGGCTCTGGTCAAGCCATCTTGAGCAGCACGGAGGTGCGCGTCCCCCGCGTTAAAGGCATTCAACGCCTCAGGGGAGAAGCACGCGTCACGAAAAACTGTCTGGCGGCGCCTATGGTTCATGGCGCTCTCCACCTCGGACCTGGTGGCGGACAGTCTGTCGGCATCCTCTGTTGGAGGAGTATCCGGCTCGCGCCTTGCGCTCGCCTCCCCCTCCAGACCAGGTGCTGGAGCCTGGCTGGTAGAGGCTTGTTTGGCCACCTCTCCGCCCGCAGTCCGGCGAGCACTCTTTCTCCTGCAAAAGTCATGAGCATTCAAACACCTCCTAGGAACTTTGTCCTAAATGATGGTCGCGAGCTATACCGTTGCGGTGACGTTTCGATTCGCACCGCACCCCTCTTCCGCTTGTGGGGCCGGACTGACCCCTGTGGGTCAGCCGCCGCGGGTTCGGCTTCCCGCCTTAAAGGTACCTCCTGCGAGACACCATTGTATACGGTGGTCAGAAATGCGCAAGGACAAAATAATGGTGTCAGGACTTCGGTCACAACCACCTGGGGAGCCGGAGATAAGCCGGGGTAGTCAGCCGTAATGGCGACTAGAGCATTATCCGTGCTGAGTTGGTGAAACACCCCGTCAATTAGCTTCACCTTTATGTCCGGATCCTCTTCGGAGGACGGATCAAGGGATCTTTCTGGATCCTCGGGTTGTGGGGCCGGACTATGTATGCTCTCCACAGTCCGGCGCAGTTCCTGCGTCAAAACCATAAATTAAGGTACTTAACTTTGAAAGCGTGGGTCGGATAAATGAACATCCGCTTACCCAGCTTCGAGGGTTGTTCATGGAGAACCCATTCAATGGGCTCGTCTGGAGGAAGTCCTCCTTCTCCCCCTTGTACAGGCCGGACAGAATCTTCACCAGATCTTCGGCCGATCCCGGCCCTTGGCGGCCATGACGAGTGGCATCATTCTCCCCGTTGAAATCCCACATGGGGTGGCCCCTGTATTGCAGCGGCTGCACCCCCCGCATAATGCACGTGGCCATGACTCCAATCATGGTCAATCCGGAATGGGCCAGTAACCTTATCCGGCCCATCAAATAATGGACGCTCTTGTCTTCCTCCGGCTGAGGGCTCCGCGGGCGCCAACTCAGGCGCTTCTTCAGAGGAGCATTGCTGAACCCTGGGAGGCCGATCCGAACAGGGTCCGGCAGTGGAGCGTCTTCTACATAAAACCTTTCTGAAGGCCAGTCTTTGGACGCCTTCTTAGGGGTTCCGAATGGATATCCGGTCCCGGCGATGCGCCATATTTCGGCACCGCCCACTTGATATATTGACCCCTCGTAAGAGCGGGGTACGAGGCAGAATAGCCTCTTCCACAGGGCAAAGTGGGGCTCGATGCCCAGGAATAGCTCGCAAAGAGCTACGAAACCCGCGATATGCAGAATAGAGGTGGGCGTGAGGTGATGGAGCTGGAGTCCGTAGAACTCCAGAAGCCCGCGGAGGAACGGATGTACAGGAAATCCAAGCCCCCTTATCAGATAGGGGACGAAGCATACCCGCTCCCCTTTGTTGGGACTAGGGGTGGCCTCCGCTTGCTTCCCACCTTTGTAGGTGGCCAGCCCGGCTCGAACCGGGACCATAAAGGCCGTAGGAAGGTATCCCTCCACTTGGAGCGTCACCAGCTCGTTGTGCGGGACAGAACATCTCCTCCAATCTCCTGGCAGAGGGCTGGGAGCGCGAGAAGAGGAGCTGCGTCGACGGTCCATGATGGAATGGATTTTTGGTCAGAAGCGCTTCGATGAGTACTCGCGGAAGGAAGATGGTGTGATTTGGATCTGGATTCTTGCCTCTCTTATAGGCAGATTGTTTGCGCAGCTAGGGGGTAAAACATAAAAGATACCCTGGCTTTTCGCATTCATGTGACGCGTGGAAGAAGGCCATTATTGGGCATGGAAGCCAAGGAGCGCAACGTTTATAAAAGAGCCGGACACTATCCGGCAAGCACATGGAATTTGAAGGAGAACCCGCCTTGCAACGCCGAAGACTATATATGCGCTGGACTCGACGTCATTGAAGCCTGGTTCGGGGGCTACTGAGGGAGTCCTGGACTAGGGGGTGTCCGGACAACCGTACTATCATCGTCAGCCGGACTCCAAGACTATGAACATACAAGATTGAAGACTTTGTCCCGTGTCCGGATGGGACTTTCCTTGGCGTGGAAGGCAAGCTTGGCGATACGGATATGTAGATCTTCTACCATTGTAACCGACTCTGTGTAACCCTAGCCCTCTCCGGTGTCTATATAAACCGGAGGGTTTTAGTTCGTAGGACACACAACCATTACAACAATCATACCATAGGCTAGCTTTTAGGGCTTAGCCTCCTTGATCTCGTGGTAGATCCACTCTTGTACTACCCATATCATCAATATCAATCAAGCAGGAGTAGGGTTTTACCTCCATCGAGAGGGCCCGAACCTGGGTAAAAACATCGTGTCCCTTGTCTCCTGTTACCATCCGCCTAGACGCACAGTTCGGGACCCCCTACCCGAGATCCGACGGTTTTGACACCGACAGGCCATGACCTCCCAATAGTCCTTCCCGCACCAAAACCGCTTCCGGCCTTCGATATTGTGCCGGCCACCGCTGTGGTTGCGGAGCTCCTCCTCCGTCGCGCCGGGACCTGGCGTCGCGTAGCCGTCCGCGTCGATCTTCCAGTTGCGTGGAAGACGGCAGCCCGGCGGCACGGGGAGGCAGTAGCGGTGGAGCTCCTGCGTCTCCGGCACACCGATGCTCGTCGGCCATGCGTTCGGGACGTCGTCGTCGGCGCCGCCGCCGCCGGTGCTGCTGCTGCCGCGGAAGAACGCCATTGGGTGCGGGGAGGTCGCTGGGAGGCGGCGACGGGCGTCGGTGGGACGGGTGTGGGCGGGGCGGGGGAGGAGGCGGGCAAGCGGCAACGCGGTGGGACGGGTGTGGGCCGGGCGTCGCCGTTTTATAGCGGGGCGGGGCGGGGGAGGAAGCGGGCAGGCGGCAGCGCGGCTATTAACGTCGGCGCGTTAATGACTGCGCGGCAGGCGAGGCGACCACGCGGCAGGCGAGGCGACGCTTTGACCGTCGGGCGCCACGAACGGCGCGTCCGGAGGGGGCAGGCCAGGCGGCGGGGCGGTCGGGTGGCAGGCCAGGCGACAGCGGCAGCGGCGGCGCGGCAGGCGAGGAGACGACAGCGACGGCAGGCGGCAGGCGGCAGCGGTCGCGCGGCAGGCGAGGAGGCAGCGGTGGCGTCCGGCAGGCGCGGCGGCAGGCGGCAGCAGAGGCGCGGCACGCGAGGAGACGACAGCGGCGGCAGCGGTGGCGTCCGGCAGGCGGCACGCGCGTGCAACCGTCTGCGTGCATGCGCGCCTCGGGCGCCGTGATTGGCGGACGGGTGCGGGCTGGCGTGGGGTCGGGGGACGTAGGGGGTGGGGCCGCGACGGGTTGACTGCGGAGACTGCCGCCGTGATCGCGGGCGGACACGTCTGCATGCCTGCCATGTCACCAGGCGCGTGCGGCCGGCCGGTTTAATCTTTTTCCCTCCCGGACGGGCGGGCTGTATTCATATACGTATTGCTTTGCCTGTTTTGTTTTTTTGCGGGCGGTCGGGCCGGCGGAGGAAGCTTTTTCAAAATATGACCATCCTGTCCTCTGTTATGAAGAGGTATTGGGCAATCTCGGCCGTCCTTGTGTTTACAGGAGATCTACCGAAGCGGAAGTGTTTTTTTATTTCTTTATGTTTTCTTGGCATGAATGTGTCGTTGTCTCAGCCATAGTTTTTCCGACGATGTTTGGATGTTGGTTGTATGGTTCACTGCTTTATTTATAAAATGGGATGAAAGCCTATTGGATAGCTTTTATTTGATATTTCTTCGTGCACTCACGTGTTCTCACAATACCTGTGATGTCGATGGAGCATCGCGATGGTAATGGTACGATTTTCCTCCCACGCCTAGAGGCGGGACTTGGCGGTGTGATTGCTTGTATACACTGTGTACCATGCACATAATTCAACTGGACAGACCCTTTCAAGTATTTTTCTCCTTTGTTTCCTCTCCAGACATATCAAACAGAGCATATTTATCTGTATTTTTTTGGCCATCAGAAAAAAGAAATAATAAAATAACCATATTAATTGTAATTCTTTCTTTCTTATAGTCCGGTTTTTTTTTTACGGATGTTCTTATAGTCCGGTTTTAAATTATTCTCCACGGGATTGCTTCAGGGAAGATTGAATCCATAATCGGGAGCTCAACCCTTTTTTGCATTTTGCATGGTCGTACTGCAACGGACTTCCCTGGAGGTGTTGGTATTTTCTTGTGTAAATCTTTTTCTATTTTTTTTGCGGGTGAGTGTCAATCAAGGAGATATATCAAAATAATTGCCTATACAGTCCAGTATTCGTTTGTAAAACATAATATAACTAAAAATTAATTCCAATTCAGAGGAACATAAAGCTGAGCATGCAACGATTACAACTTCTTTTATTCCAAGATATCCATGGCAATACTTATCATTGCAACAATCTGACATGGTATCTTAAGGCAAAGGGAGGGGATCAGAGGAGGTTGCTTCTAAAGGAGGGCAAGCAGAACCACAAATGCATTCTTGGCTGGTTCTAAAGCATTTGTCTTGCTCCAACGCACAACAGAAGCACAAACCATTTGGGCATGGTGGAGGATTCTTTTAGCACAAGCAAATTTGGAGCTTGCTGCTATCCATATCATCAGGTTTTTGAGCTGCATGCAAACAAGTGTCCACATTAAACTAGGTAATTTATAAAATTATGCACAAAGTCACATAAATTAGTAATGCTTCTTAACAAGATCGCCAAAAGTAATATAGAACTAACAAATATCGAGAAGTTGACCTAATTGTTGTTGTGTACTCACCCTGAGAAAATGTTATGAGACACGGAAGGATGATCATCACGAGCATAATCATCTTGCTTCTCTCCATGGCAATATATGCTTTCAGATATGAGTAGTATCTTCTACGGAGTACTTGCTAATCGCTACATGTTTCACACATATATATACAACCAATCTGATCTATGTTTAGGTAACAATTAATTGTGCCGATCTGTGCTTATCTCTACTCCTAATGGACCAATTGGTTGAATAGTCCCCCCACTTTCAACCGGTTTATTTTCAACCGGTTTTTTCCATCAAATTACCCCCACCCCCACGCCCACCCACCGAAACGCGCCCAGTGAACCGGGGAGAGATCCGTTGATTTGGCTAAGGTAGGAAAGAATCTATTATTTGTTTCCTAAAGCCAATTGCATTAATGGGAGAGATCCGTTGATTTGGCTAAGGTAGGAAAGAATCTATTATTTGTTTCCTAAAGCAAATTATATTAATGGGAGAGATCCGTTGATTTGGCTAAGGTAGGAAAGAATCTATTATTTGTTTCCTAAAGCAAATTGCATTAATGGGAGAGATCCGTTGATTTGGCTAAGGTAGGAAAGAATCTATTAGTTGTTTCCTAAAGCAAATTGCATTAATGGGAGAGATCCGTTGATTTGGCTAAGGTAGGAAAGAATCTATTATTTGTTTCCTAAAGCAAATTGCATTAATGGGTGAAATCCGTTGATTTGGCTAAGGTAGGAAAGAATCTATTATTTGTTTCCTAAAGCAAATTGCATTAATGGGAGAGATCCGTTGATTTGGCTAAGGTAGGAAAGAGATCCGTATGGTAAGGCCATAACTCGGGAAATATCGAATATGGTAATAAATCAGCGATCCGTCCGCATTACTAGCTCATCCGATAAATCAGTGATCGAGTAATTAAACCGTGCAGTAATTAGTACTCCCTCCGTATATGGAAGGAACCGCCGGAGTATTCCATAGATTAGCCACATGATTTTGGCAATCTCGCTGTGGCATCTCGGATTTCGGAAATCACGCGCCCGCAGACGCCGCCGTGCCCCCCCCCCCCCCCCTGCAACCACCGCCGGAGTCGGAGGCGAACGCGATCGCAATCGCGACGTGTATATATATACAAGGACGTACTACGTGCACAAGGGCCTGCAAGCAAACCCCAGTGCTCCTGATCACCATGCATTTCTTCCAGGTCGTCATGGCGTGGATGTTCCCGTGCGCCGTGTGGGCGGCGATGGCGCCGGCCGTGGCGACGGCAGCGACCACGGACGGCGCTTCGAGCGTTGAGCAGGGCAGCTCCTCGTGCTGCGGACGAGCGGCCAGACGGGCGCGGGAGACGGAAGGGCCGGGCGACGAAGCCGGACGGGAGGGTCGCCGCCGGCGAGGACGGCACCGCCCGGGCGAGGGAGGAGGCCGTCGCGAGCGCGATCGCCTACTGCAAGGAGTCGAGCCGGCAGCGCTGCAGGCCGCCGTTGGCTCCCTCGCCCAGCTTGGACGGCTGGCTCCTCGTGCGAGCAAACAGTGGGTTGATTCTAAAAGGAATGGGCACTTTTCAACAGAAGTGCATGACGGACCAAAAATATGACCTCATTTTATTCGTTTGATAGATATCGTATTATTCGTTGTTATTCGTTCGGTGAAATTTCCTAATATTTGATTGTTGTGTTTCTAATTAGAGCACCCCATAATCACCCAATATGAGGGGATGATAAATGAAAGATACTGATTATAAATTTTGAAGAGCCCGTGGCAACGCACGGGCGTTATGCTAGTCCATATTAATTACCAGAAATAAAATGCTCTATATTTGGTGAGTAGTAAATGCAGCCATATCCTTCAGATTTTGTAGTGTTGATTATTCAACCCTTGAAATAAAAGGGAACCCCTTGGGACTACCATTGGATGGCATCCCAGTGAGTGCTGGATGATTCACACACATGTGGAAAGAAATAATACATCTCGTTAGCTTAGTGCGTGTACAAGGTGTTACCTTGGAAAAATAAATATTGCGTGGAGAGAGAGAACCAAAAGATTCTCTAAATTTATTTTCGACGTGATGCCATCTCTAAATTAGGACACGATCTATTATCAATAATACCTCTCACCACATCTATATCTATATCTATATCTATATCTATATCTATATCTATACCTACTATTAAAAGGAGGTGATATTCTTGGTTTCGTCCCGCTTCGTTTGGTCCCGCTTCAATTAATTTCATGCACGCTATTCGGTTTCGTTACTTGTCACCCGTTTTGGCCCAACAGAGGAAGTTCATCTGGCGGCGCACTGTGGCCCAGTTCCGGAGAGCTGGCAAAAAATAAAATTGCCGATGGAAGCTGGGAAAAAATTAAAATTGCCGATGGAAGGGTTCGATCTCATAACCTGCCAACTGGCCACGCACAATTTGTCCAATGACCCAGCTAGAGATATGAGAGGACTTTTTTTTCTCTCATTGCAACGCACGGGCCTTTTTGCTAGTATATAGGTATATAAGCATCTCTCTACTATATACATGTAATATACTCACTCCGTTTCTAAATATAAGTCTTTTTAGAGAGTTGATGAATATATATACTATTACACACAGATGAATATAGACGTATTTAAAGTTTAGATTTATAATATCTCTCACATATATATAGGTATTATTATCTCGTCGCGCCTCCCCACCCGCCGGTTGCCGCGCCTTGCTCCTGCACGGGGTGTGGGGGGAGAGAGAGAAAAAGGGAGGGAGAGTGGCAGTGTGGGTGACAAGTGGGTCCAGCCCGGTCACGCGAGTACGCAAGCAGCGCACAGAGTGTCCGTCTTCTGTCCGCTCGGCCTCATAATCAGATCAACTTTGGGCTGGGAATGGAGCAGAACGGATACGGGCCAGACGAAAAAATGAGGATGCTCCCACGCGTTGGGCCATTCGTCCTGTCAGTTTGACCCCAAACGGACACATTCGGACGATTTAGGGTCGTGCGTTGGAGTTCACCTTATCATCAACTGCTTGTGTTGCTTCGATCACATCGGCCGAACAGATGTCGCCTCACGGCGTGGCGGCAGGGCCCATCTGCCCCTGTCCGTTCCGCCGTGGCTCATCCAGGGCAGCAAAAATCTGTTACGCAGTGCTCGCCGCCTCGACATGTGGTGGCAGGCCCTGCCGCCTCCGCGTGTGGTGGCATGTGCTGGTCTTTTGTGCCATTTTGACTCAGAGATGATTTTTTTATCAATTGCATTCGTTAGGTGATCCTTTTAGACAAAAATTCGAGGCGGGCTCCTCTATCCTCGTCGGAGTCGTGGCGCGGCAGAGACGAGGCGGGCGGTGGCAGGGAGGAGCTCCACCGAACCAAGCATCGGGGCATCGCGCGGTGAAGATGAGGCGGGCAGCGGTGGGAGGAGCTCCATCGGCCCGCGTCGGCCGCCCCGCCTCCCCACCCGCCCACGGCGCGCCCTGCTCATCGCGCGCTGGGCTCGCTGGCCATTGCGCCTCCCCACCCGCGAACTGCCACGCGCTTCTCGTCGCGCGCCCCGCCCGCCGACTGCCGTGCCCTGCTCCTGCACGGGGTGTGGGGAGAGAGAGAGAGAGAGAGAGAGTGTGTGTGTGTGTGTGGCAGTGTAGGTGACAAGTGGGTCTAGCGCGGTCACGCGCGGACGCGAGCGGCGCACAAAGCGTCCGTCTTTTGTCTGCTCGGCCTCAAATCTAGATCAGCTTTGGGCTGGGAATGGAGCAGAACGGACATGGACCGGATGAAAAATGAGGATGCACTTGTGCGTTGGGCCGTTCACCTTGTCCCAGACGATTCGGGGTCGTGCGTTGGAGTTGGCCTTATTGTCAATTAATTGGGCCGCTTCGATCATATCAGTCGAACAGACGCTGCCTCGCGGTGTGGTGGTAGGCCTATCTTCCCTTCCCCATTCTGTCGTAGCTCGCCCGGGGCAGCGAAAACCTATTATGCGGTGCTCGCCACCTCAGCATGTGGTGGCAACCTTTGCCGCCTCCACGCGTGGCGGCATGTATTGGTATTTTGTGCCATTTTGAGGTCTTTTTCGTCAAGTGCATTCGTCAGGTGATCTTTTTAGACAAAAATTCATGGCCGGCTCCTCTGTCGTCGTCGGAGTCGTGGCACGGTAGAGACGAGGCAGGCGGCGGCGGGGAGGAGCTCCACCGGACCAAGCATCGGAGCGTCGCGCAGTGAAGACGAGGCGGGCAGCGATGGGGAGGAGCTCCACCAGACCAGCATTGGGACGTCGCGCGGCAGAGACAGGGCGGGCTGCTCTGTCCTCGCCAAAGTCGCAGCTTAGCGGAAACGTGGCGGGCGGCAGCAGGGATGAGCTCTATCGGACCCAACATCGGGATGTCACGCGGCGGAGACAGGGCAAGGTGCTTTGTCCACGCCGGAGTCATGGCTTGCGTCACACCTTCCAAACTCTCCGGCGCTGAGCCTCGAGCTTAGGCTCAGCAACCTCGTCTCGTCGCTGACAGCTCGTCGTGCGGGTAGAGACTGAACCACGACGTGATGGTGGTCGGCTACGGGCCGAACGGCGACGGGCAGGTGTACTGGTTTCCACTGATACAAGCGACCGCGTGAGGGAGGCTACCTTGACGGCTACACGGGGGCGACCAATTGAATGGCGCGGCGCACAGCCTCTAGACGCGCGTGGTGTGATGCTGGTCGTGCGGCCTTATAGCAGAGCCGAGATTGAGCGGGCGTCTAGCTCATCGCTTTTGCCCGTGGTGTGTCTCCATTTTTCTACTACTAGTACAATTCACGTTTTCTTCAGTTGTGATGTTCGCTAGTATTCTGTTATCTCCCAGTTTTGATTTGTTTTAGCTGAAAGCACCATTTTGTAAATCCTTTTTTTTGTTATGGCAACTTAACATGTTTCCCCATTGCAATTATTTGGTCATGTTTGATGTCATTTTAGTTCTGTTCCACTAATAGTTATATGGCTGTGAGGTGATCATTGCATTTAGTAAGTACTACTTTCGTTTCTATATATATGTCCTTTTAGAGATTTTTAGAGATTTTAATAAGGGCTACATATGAATGTACATACTTTAGAGTGTAGATTCATTTTGCTTCGTATGTAGTCTATATTGAAATCTCTAAACGATCTTATATTTAGGAACGGAGGGAGCATCATTTTAAGGAATAAGGTGATCCATAAATGAAAACATTTTTGCCATGGTAAACTTATCATGTGTTGATGATACGTCATTTTTACGGTGTTTTTGCCATGTAGTAAAATATTCTTTTTGCCATGGCAACTTAAGATCTGTTGTTTTGCCATGGCAATTCGGAGTTATTCACACGCCAATTAGCACTTGCCATGGCAACTTAACATGTGTTTCCTTGGCAAGTGTAGATGTTTTTCCCACACGTCGACCATGGCAAATTGGCAATCATAGCCATATTACAACTTAAGTTGTTTTTCCGTGGCAACTTTTATATTTATTTTTTATAGTTGACATGTTTTTTTTTTGAGAGTACGCCAAAAGCGTACCATATTTTTATAGAAGAAGAAGAAAGCATAATTACAAGAAGTGTGGCCCAAATGCGAACATACGGCCCACACGGATACACCAACACCAACACCACCCATACTACATCTAGGCTAACTCCTCATAAACCGTTGTAGTCCACCAACACCACCTACCGCCTGCGACCACTCAGCTATCTCGTTTAGCGTACTAGTAACAAGCTCCAGAGGAGTTTTTTGTTGATCTACCCTATTGAAGACTCTAGCATTCCTCTGTTTCCACAAAGCCAAGAGGACTGCCGTGATTATGGTATCGAAACACACAACATGTTTTTAAAGATGGATTTTTGCCATAGCAAAGTTGTATTTTCTGACCATGGCATTTTTTTGTTTGACCCACGGTAAATTCGTTTTTGAACCATGGCAAATTTACTTCACACTTCACCTTTCTTTAACCATGACAAAGTTATTATTTGTGACCATGCAATTTTGTTAGAGACCATCGCAAATTTAGTATCTTTGGCCATGGCAAATTTACTCATTTTTAATTGTGGACAAAGTTTCTCCTATGACCATGGTAACTTTACAAACACGACAGTTTACTTTCATCTCTTGAGGGAAATTTTGCTTTTTATGAACTATGGCGATTTTCACTAACCGATCCAAATTAGTTAACTAGACCATTGTAGTTTGTAAGTCGCACGGCTATTTTAATTATATTTTTAGACAATGGAAAATTAAGCAATTGACTATGGGAAAATTTGTTTCAATGAACCATGGCGACTTAAGCAATTGACCATGTCAAATTTAGTTTATGGTTCATGCCAAATTTTAGTAATTGACCATGGCAAATTTAGTTTATGGATCATGGCAAACTTAGTTTCATGTATCATGGCAAATTAAGTTTATTGCCCATGGCAATTTTATTGTTCTCATGACAATATTAAAAAAAATCAAATCCTTTTGGCAATTTAGTTGTTGCTTTCTTATTTGAGCATCATGGCACTTATTGTTATTCATCATGGCATTTTTAGTGTATGGAGCATGACAAATTTTTGGATAATTTTCATTTTTTAATTTAAACCTTGGCAAATGTATTTATTTTTAGCACAAAAATTGTTTTGGGGTTATTTTTTCATACACGGAAAATTTCTCATACAAAACAAGAAAATTAAAATTAAAATACCATAGGAATTTTTATTTATGAACCTGCCATGGCAATTTTTTGTTCAAATTTTTTATTTTTCTTTTGATCATTCTATATTTTTCCATGGTAATTTTTGCCATGTCATTTTTCTGAACTTATTTTTACCATGGCAATTCTAGAAATTTGCCATGTGATCATTGTCGGTGTTGTTATTAGAATATTACTTTTTATATAACTTGGCATTTTGTTTGGCTGACAACATAAGAAATTTCCCCTGGTGAATTTTGGCTCAGTTTTGTCTAGTTTTTTGCTTACGTAATTAGTGAGAGAACTCCACAGTATGAATCATAGTGCACAAAAGTCTTAGTTTTTTTGTAGCTATTCAAAATGAGGTAAAGTTTTTTGTTTGGGCCTTCTTTTGCGGTATAAATTAGAATTGAGCAAAATATGTGTCATACAATTTTGTTTGATTTTGTCTAGCTATTAAAAATGAGGTCCAAAAACGAATTTTTAAGTGTTGAAGTGTGACAAAAAAAATATTGGGCCATTTTGGCGTAATTGGAGGCTGTTAAGGCCCAGTCAGAGTCTGTTTTTGTCTTGCAGGGGGACTGTTCGCGCGGGGGCCTGGGGCGATTTCGGGGGTCCCATGTAGTTGTCACGTCAGGGGTTCGTGCTACAAGTAGATCCTATCGAACAATTTCGTTCAATTGTTTGCTCCTCCCCTGGCGAACCTTTCGTTCGGTCCGGGAGATCTCCAAACCGAACGTCATGTGGACATCGGGGTCCCTTTTTTGCGGGGATTTTCTCTTAGAGGTATTGGCCTCTCTTTCCCTTAAAAAGGTGCATTGGCTTCTCTTTCACTACATTTCTTATGTATACATGCATGACTGATCTGTTATAGTGGAATGGTGCGGTGTTGTAGTTGACAGCGTCCATCGCATTGAAGTAGAGCCAAGGCGGGGCATGCTCTGTTACATGGGAACTGCGCACGGGTGCGGGAGAATGACCAATACGTACCATGCAAAATACATGTAGTCTCAAACATAAACGTCGCTCAGGATAATTTGTTCAATCGATATTTAACTTTTTCGCAAATTGAGATCATTTTCGCAAATCGTAGGAAGAAGGAGATTGACAAGCTAATGGAGATCATCAACAGGTTTGGGGACGCATCGGGGCTGCATCTAAACATCAACAAGTCCTCGGTCACGCCCATTAAGTGCGAGAACATTAATCTTCAAGAGGTCCTGCGGAATTTTGGTGGCAGCATTACTGATTTCCCGATCAAGTTCCTTGGTCTCCCAGTCATTTTGGGGCGAACCAGACTCGTTCATCTTTAGTTCATCTTGGACTGAATTAGAGCTCATTTGGCCGTGTGGAAAGGTCGGATGATGTCTATTGCTGGGAGGAGAGTGCTAGTCAGAAGTGTGTTGTCCGCCATCCCTACCTTCGCCCTCTCTGTGTTGCGCCCACCCAAAGAAATCTTCAGAGAAATCAACAAAGTGCGCCGGCGGTTCCTATGGGCACAGGATGATCTGCTCAATGGTGGCCACTGCAAGGTGGGATGGAAAAAGGTCTGCTCACCAGTTGATCGCGGGGCCTCGGTGTGCTTGATCTCAATAAGTTTTCTAGAGCTTTGCGCCTCAGATGCTGGAGACTGGGATTTGTTTGATAAAGCAACATATGTGACTCTTGGCAATGGTCAGATTGCTTCGTTCTGGCGATCTTCCTGGCTTACCTCTCCCTGCCTGGCGACTTTGTTCCCGGACCTGTACAAGCACTCTAGGGGGAAACTCAAATGTGTGGCTGATGCTTTAACTAATGACACATGGATTAAAGATCTCAGGCAACGAGCAAATACTGAACTAGCACAAAATTTTCTTATTCTTTGGAGAGCAATCAGGGCAGCAAATGTGATCTTGCAGCCTCACTCTGAAGACACAATCACATGGAGGTTACACACCTCAGGAAGCTACAATGCATCCTCTGCTTACAATGCCCAGTTTGAGGATTTGCTAAGAACTGTTTTCAAGACTTTGATCTGGAAAACTTGGGCCCCTGTCAAGGTTAAATTCTTTTTCTGGCTCCTGCTCCAGAACCGGCTATGGTGCAACGATAGATTACAGCGTAGAGGTTGGGAAAATAACTACTTCTGCCCACTTTGTGTGAGGAGCCTTGAATCCTCCACCCATTTGTTCTGGGAATGCACGCTGTCAAAGGAGATTTGGCGCCGCACCTCGCTCTGGTCGGGCTGTGAAAATCTCGCCCTCCTAACCGAAGACAGCAGCCTCACCTCTGAGCAACGAGACCGCAACCTGCTCCAACAAGCAAGACCAAACCTCATAGCAAAGCTGAAAACAATGATCTTCTTGATTACTTGGCACATCTGGCGCGAGAGAAATAATCGTACTTTTCAACACACAAACAACCAGGTTTGCAACATTGTTTCGACAATCAACTGTGACATGGACTCCTGGAAGATAGCCGGAGCGAAGTGCCTCAAGACACCGTTAGGAGATCCAGGCTAGAGAGGCAGGTCCTTCTAGGACCAAGGTGAATCTGTTTTCACCAATTCTGTAACCCATCCTGATCACTTGATCATGAACGCTTTTTCCATTCTCTCCCTGCTTAATATATGAATGCCGGCGATTGTCGGTTCTTTCAAAAAAAAAAAACTTTTTGGTCAGAGCACTTTGATTCTTTGGCCACATGGCTTGTGTACGTGATGCCTTTCTATGTGAAGTTTTTTGTTCAGAAGAGTGTGGAAATTTAATTCACTAGCAAGTGCTCATTTCAACCATTCAGTCCTCTCTAGGTATACTCACTCTTCTGAATTACTTGTCTTAGATTTGTATAGATACGGATGTATGGATGTAAGTACATCCGTATATAGACAATACAAGTAATTTGGGACGGAGTTAAAACTATCCAAAAGATTTTAGGAAGATGGATTTTTCTCTGATTCCTGTAGTGCCATCTGCCATATATAGATCATCTTTCTCTACTTATCTGATTCTTCCCATGTAGATGTTGGGGAGAATTTTCCTTGCATTGTTGAACAATTATACACTACGTAGTGTAATCTTCTTCCCACGTAGTGTAATCCCTGAATGATGTTGGCTTATGATAAGACGATAATCTACGTTGAACAATGATGCTAGTCTGAATCCAATGTTGTGTAATCTCTGAATCTTCCCACGTAGATACATAGAAATCATTGTGGATGGTACATCTAGGTTGTGACTGTTACATAATGAATTTCATCCAAATAACGATCGTTATTCCATGCCTATGCTTTCATAATATTGTCTTTGCCCAAGTTACTATTACTACTGCTGTTACACTTGTTACCAAACTGCTACTTTTACTGTTACTATTGCTACTGTTGTTTCCACTACTATCATATTACTGTTCTATTGATAAATTGCTGCAAAGAAGTGAGTTCTCAGCTGTGGTTGAATTGACAAATCAACTACTAAGGCTTACAAATATTCTTTGGCTCCCTTGTGTCGAATCAATAAATTTGGGTGAAATACTACCCTCGACGACTGTTGCGACCTCCTATACTTGTGGGTCATCACACTACTAGGGCCAAATCATCGGATCCGGGGGCTTGACGTATGTGCCCTGAAAAATCGACAGGAATCCGGTATCTAGGCTATCCCATGTACCGATCGAGTTCGGTGGTAAGGTGTGTGGCCAGTGCCAAGAGTGTTTCAGCTTTAAAGGCATATATTTTATGAAGGATTTTATTATTCACTATTCACTAAATATGGAGGATTTTATTCCTGGCAATTAATAGTAGATGGTAAGCCGCCAAGTCAACGCAATTAAACGCAATTAATCATTACTAAACATAGATCAAATTGGTTGGCTATATATATACAAACATATGGCAGTTAGCAAGTATACGGTTGTCAACCATATGCAAAAAAATCCTTACAAACTAAGACTACTCATATTAGAAAGGAGAAAGCTTATATTACCATGGAGAGAGGCAAGGTGATTATGCTTGTGATGGTCATCCTTCCATGCCTCATAATATTTTCTCAGGGTGAGTACCCAACAATAATTAGTTGAACTTCTCGTAAAGATATTGGTTAGTTCTATATGATTTTGGGGAAAATCCCATTGAGAACCATCACTAAGTTATTTTGAAATTTTGTATAAATTTTTGTAATACCTAATTGAATGAGAACACACTTATTTGCATATGTAGCTCAAGCAACTGATCAGGTGGATAGCGGCAAGATCGAGTTATGCATATGCCCAGAGAAAGATCCACCATGCCCAAATGGTTTGTGCTTCTGTTGTGCACTGGAGCAAGAACGTTGCTTTAGGACTAGGAAAGAATGCATTTGTGAACCTGGTTGCCACCAGCCTCCTTCAGATGCAACCTACCCCCGTCCCCTCTCTTTGCCTTAAAACACTGTTTCGGATTGTTGTGATGAAAAGTATTGCATGAATATCTTGGAGTAAAGAAATAAGTTATAATCATTGCATGGTTAGCTTTATGTTCCTTTGGATTGAATTGATATATAGTCATATTGTTTTGTTTCAAAGTGTAGCCTGGGCTATATATGCCATGAACTACTGGTAGTATGAACTTTTTAAGGTATATTTTTGTGATTGGCACAAAAGTACTAACCATTCTAGCGGAAGACCGTTGCACTAGGAACATGGAGAATGATAAAAAGGTTAAGCTCCCGACTGTGGCTTCTCATTTGCGATCTTCCATCTTGCCCTCCCTTGGAAAATAAATAAGATATATGGTTATGTTATACATTGACTTTGAGTGGTACTCCTTGCATTACATAATTATTGTCATCGTTTTAGTTTAAATTTAAACTAAAACTATGACAATAATTATGGAACGGAGGGAGTACAAGGCTAAATATTTTCTGAATGCATACAATTTTTTTATTCATGCATAATGTGGACGGAGTTCTTTATCAGCTGACCATCTGCTCGCCTCGGGCTTAAGCCCAAATATGGGTTTTGATTGGACTTCTCCTTTCCTGCAAATTCAGTGCGACGGGGCCTGGTTTTGTTTGAAGCACTGTTTAAAATTGTAAATAGAATTCACAAAAGCAAAATTTCCTACAAGCAAGAACTCCTTTGGAACCCTGCATATATTCCCTACATTCCGAACACGCCCTTACAGGTTGAACTCTAATTGTGCTACTACCACACTCTAATTTCTGAATCTAGAACACCATCAAAAGAACATGTATTAATTTTCGCAAAAAAGACAAAAAAATATATTCCTACCAATTAAAACAACACGGAAAAATACATTTACTAACGTCCTCACTCTGTCGGACTACCATCTTTTTTGCATATATCAAGGTTTGAGATTGCTAACCGGGTCTGCCACCCGGTGTCAGACTACCCATCTTGTGTCAACACTGGGTCATTTTGAGTACATTGAGCGAATTCTTAGAACTTGGGGGCATCTTAAAACATGTTCTATCCTATCAGAGTCGTACTGAAATTTGAAGCAGCGCATAGGATGGGATATGGAACACAACACAATGTACAGCTTATGACATGCCTCGATGCAGTCTGATCAATCATGAATCATATAGGAGTATTAGACGGCAGGTTCGATACTAGAAAGTCGTTGAGCAAACACCCAGCAGCCTAAACGGACGCACATAAAGTTGTCCAGGAGTGGACGCACATAAACACCCAGCAGCCTAAACCGAGCTGCCCTTTTTAATACAGTACGAAATACTCCCTCCGTCCGGAAATATTTGTCGAAGAAATGGATGTATCTAGACGTATTTTAGTTCTAGATACATCCATTTTTATCCATTTTTTCGACAAGTATTTCGGGACGGAGGGAGTATTAAAAAGCAGTCGTTGGGCTTCTGCACTACTAGGGCCAAATCATCGGATCCGGGGGCTTGATATACGTGCCATGGAAATTCGACAGTAATTCAGTCTCTAGGCTATCCCATGTACCGGTCGAGTTTGGCGGTAAGGTGTGTAGCCAGTGCCAAGCACTCAAGCAGAGTCTTTCAGCTTTAAAGGTACATATCTTATGAAAGATTTTATTATTCACTATTCACTAAATATGGAGGATTTTATTCCTGGCAATTAATAGTAGATGATAAGTCGTCAGCTCAACACAATTAATTATTACTAAACATAGACCAAATTGGTTGGCTATATATACAAACATATAGCAGTTCGCAAGTATACGGTTGTCAGCCATATGCAAAAAATCCTTACAAACTAAGACTATTCGTATTAGAAAGGAGAAAGCTTATATATTACTATGGAGAGAAGCAAGGTGACGCTTGTGATGATTATCCTTCCGTGCCTCTTAATATTTTCTTAGGGTGAGTACCCAACAACAATTAATTGAACTTCTCGTAAAGATATTGGTTAGATTTATATAATTGTGGGCAATCTCATTGAGAATCATTACCGAAAAAGGCTTTTGCCCCGCTTTAT
Source organism: Triticum timopheevii (assembly GCA_963921465.1). Taxonomy (NCBI): domain Eukaryota; kingdom Viridiplantae; phylum Streptophyta; class Magnoliopsida; order Poales; family Poaceae; genus Triticum; species Triticum timopheevii. The sequence goes on from OY997268.1 coordinate 109,321,407, forward strand.
ATTATAAAGCACATGCCCAAGCCAACAGTCCACAAGGTTCACACACACACGCAAACCCACACACACCAAGTTCACACACAAACAGGATCCACAAGGGTTAATGCTGAGGGCACAGCTCAACAAGCCCTAGAACAGAAAAGAAGGACATCATCTAGTCGGGCTCCCGGGGGGGGGGGGGGGGGGGGTGGCGGGGCGAAATCATTACTAAGTTATTTTGAAATCCTGTATAATTTTTCGTAATACCTAACTGAATGAGAACACACTTATTTGCATATGCAGCTCAACCAACTAATCAGGTGGATAGCAGCAAGATCGCAATATGCCTATGCCAAGAGAATACTCCACCCTGCCCAAATAATTTGTGCTTCTGTTGTGTACTGGAGCAAGAACTTTGCTTTAGGTCCAGGAAAGAATGCATTTGTGGTTCTGCTTGCGGCCACCCTCCTTTAGATGCAACTTACCCTCATCCCCTCTCTTTGACTTAAAACACTGTTTCAGATTGTTGCGATGAAAAGTATTGTCATGAATATCTTGAACTTGAAGTAAAAGAAATAAGTTATAATCATCGCATGGTTAGCGTTATGCCATGAACTATTGGGAGTATGAACTTTTAAAGGTATGTTTTCGTGATTGGCACAAACAAAAAAATACTAACCATTCTAGCGGAAGACCACTGCACTAGGACCATGGAGAATGAGAAAAAGGTTGAGCTCCCGATTGTGGTTTCTCATTTGCAATCTTCCATCATGCCCTCCCTTGGAAAATAAATTAGATATGGTTATCTTATATACATTGACTTAGAGCGCTACAAGGCTAAATATTTTCTGAGCGGATAAGAAATACTCCATCTGTAAACTAATATAAGATCTTTTAGATCACTACTACATAGGGAGTATTTCGTATTCATGCATAATGTACGCATGGAGTTCTTTATCAGCTAATCATCCCGCCCCGCCTTGGGCCAAGCCCAAACATGGGTTCCCACTGGACTTTTCCTTTCCTGGTTTCGTTTGAAGCACTATTTAAACATCTTGTAAATAGAATTGTCACAAAAGCAAAATTTCCAACAAGGAAGAACTCATTTGGTGTTCCTCATAATAAAAAAAGAAAAAAAAAGAGGAAGAACTCGTTTGGAATCCTGCATATATTCTCTATGTTCCGAACACACCCTTACAGGTTTAACTGTTATTGTGCTACTGCCTAGTTTCTGAATCTAGAGCACCTTCAAAAGAATATATATATATACCTACCAATTAAAACAACACGTAAAAATACATTTACTACCGTCATCACTCTGTCAGACTACCCATCTTGTGTCGACAATGGGTCATTTTGAATACATTGAGCTAATTTTTATAACTTGGGGGCATTTTTAAATATGTCTTTCCTATTGAGTCATACTGAAATTAATTTGAAGCAGCGCATAGGATGGGATATGGAACACAGCAATGTACAGCTTATGACGTGCCTCGTTGCAGTCTGATCAATCAGCAATCATATAGGCGTATTAGACGGCATTAGAGGCAGAAGTAGAGTTCAATATTTCCTCTCAAGTTCGATACTAGAAAGTCGTTGAGCAAACACCCAGCAGCAGCCTAAACGGACGCACATAAAGTTGTTCAGGAGTGGACTCTCTCATGGCAGGGTATCAGAGAGTTAAAGCCATACAGACCATAGGTAGTTCTAGTGGTACTAGTCAATAGGAACAACATGGAGGGTGTCGACTTGGATGCTTGAGCTACAGAATTACACCCGACTTGCAAATGAAATGGACCCTCATCGTGCGCCGCTCTGCCATTTTGAAGAGGCAGATATCTCCCAACTGCAGGTTATTGTCAGAGGCAAACTTTGACCAGCCTCTGTAAATGATCTTCCTACTTCCTTTGATGCGTAATGTCGTGTGCCACTCCTTGTCCTCCAGCTCAAGTATGAGAGTTTGACCTCTGCTTGGAAGAGTTGAAGCATATTCCGCGCAGAATTCCTAGTTTAAAGAGTAGAAGTGTCAATGGCAACTGAAACAATTGGCAATTTCATGTTAATGCATAATTCAGTGGATAAGGGGTGGGATAAGCATGCAAGTTTTGCAATGTAATTGTTGAAGTGGGTCTTAAAATTTCATGAACTAGAGACAGAGCCGCATCCATATTTTTTGACATCTGGGGGTCACATCCATATTAGTAGTTCTGCAAAAGAGTAAGTGTTTATTAAACGCACCAGAGAAAGGGGTTGGCCACCAACACAGCTTTTGGTCATCACTGCCACATAGATAGGAAGTTCAGATCCAATTGCTTGGACTTTTTCCTGAACTTTCTTCTCCACAGGCCCAGTTAGAGTTATCCCTCTGGCTAAAATATAGGGAGGCCTGGAAGGCTCCTGAAGATTGTCATTGTTGGAGATGGGACGTTTCAGCTTGTGAGTATCAGATCCTGTAAAATAGGCCATGTCCTCATATGATGAGAACGCATAACCACAAGTACTTGAAAATGTAATTTGGAAATGCATGGTAATTATACAGTGACCTGATTTTGTAGATGGGGATGACGCTAAAGCCATCTTCCGAGTTTTTGCATGAGAACCCAGTACCAGCTTCCGCCTCCGAGATGATCTTCCAGCATCTTCTCTCTCAGTGTGATCATCGTCAGAGCTGGTCAGATCAATAATCTCAACTGTACAAGGGCGCGCATCAGTAATCCAAACTGAACCTTCACCAGTCTTGGAGAAATTTTTTGTGTCAAAACATGATGAGTTTTTCTCACAGCCACTTGGGTCCAGTGCGAGAACTTTGAGACGAGTTTTTCCCTTGCTATGGAAAATGAGGAGGTCATTCAACTGTATGTGATTAGCAGCTACAAAAGCATCCCAATCAGATTGGAGGACAACTTGATCCTCGCTGTGCTTGCTAGCTCGAACATTGTATATGTTACCATCAGGGGCTTCTAGTTTGATAATAGCACTACCTGCCTCCTCTTTTAAATGGCCCACAAGCCTCAATGGTATGTCCTTCAGGAACAGAACAGAAGAAAGGTTAAAAAGATGCAATGCTGACAAACAGAAATGGGTTATGAATTGGAGTAACTAACATAACCAAGAAATGATATGGAAAAGATACAACTTACGATAGAGCAGTCCTTCACGTTGACATTAAGTTTCTTCATGATTGCCACATACAAAGGAATCTCAGACCTTATTTTGCGGGCTATTTCTACAACTTTCTCATCTTGTGATTTGGTTAGATGGCATCCAGTTGACATGGTATAGTCAAACTCAACTTGCGTCTGAACATGTCTTGGATTAGGCGCAGCTTGTTCTGCACATCAAATTTGGTACAATTGTCACAAATATATTGCAAAAAGATTCAACGTTTAAGAAGAAAATTCATCTAAAAGTCAGTTTGTTTTTCTTTTCTTGTTTGGGACACTGTTAAGACTGCTTCTACTTCATTAGTTAAAAAAGAAAAGAAAAGGAATCTAACCATTCAACACATGATGATCACAAGGCTCACTGGGAGGAAAGGTTCCAAAGATCTCTGAAGGTGGTTGAAAGCAGGAAGCCATCTTCTCACAACCGCGTGAATTAAATATATGAATCTCAAAGTTGGAGTTCCCATGGTAGATGAACAAGAATGTGTCATTTTCTTCTATATGGTGTGCAGTAACAAATGCATCCCAGCCAGACCGAAGAACTAGCTCGCCGAATTCCCAGGTCACCACAACATCATATGCCCTACCATTAGGAGCGCTGAGTTTAATGGTGTCAGAGATCCTACTCCTCAAATGGGTTGAAAGTTCCCGTGGTATACGCTGTTGTAGGACAAAGAAGATAATAGATTAGAGTTATAAGTTTCACAATTCAAACATTCTGGGGCATGAGTTTCAAATATTTGCAGGAAATGCATGCTCCATTTTCACATTTCAGGACTAATCAAATGACATGGAAAATTAACAAAATTAAACTCGTAGATTTTTTTTATAAGAGGATGGCAGTAAATTCAGAGATTTGCAACACCACATTACAGGATTAACAAGCAAATTTATGCTTACGTGACACCAGCTACCAGATTGTCATTATGCTGAAATAGGACATTCCTGGTCGTTGACCAACAATATACTAAACTGCCAATTATCTCATTCTACGTTCACAAACATTTTTCATCTAACAGTGTTTTCTGTTGCATCTTCTTATATTCTAAACCAATTATATTATCTTGATGCCAAACTATAACCAGGAAACTAAAAGTATATCCAAGAATGTGACATTGCAAGAAGAAACTAAGCACATGCCTTTATAGTTCTTTTTGTGAGGAAGAATGTTAACTCTTTAAATCATGGAAAGAATTGTTCAGCCAGTGCCTCTATTATCTAAAACAATATCCAAAAAAGAAGAAGTTCTTGTATAGCCACTCCCTTACTCCTTGACTTGTTAGCCAACACTAGTGTTCTTATCTATAATCTCCTCTATTTTACCTTGAAAGATATTTGAACAACCTCTCATGGACCACAGATATTCAGAGCCCCAAAACCCTCAAAAAAGGTTCATGTACACCCATTCCCTTACTCCTTAACTAGTTTGCCAACACCGGTGTTCTCATCTATAATCTCCTTCATTTTTCCTATAATCTCATAAAGCCACTGATATGTAGAGCCAACCCCCACCAAAACCCTCAATATAACATAACCGAGCAAGCAAAAGAGAGGGGAGGATGCAGATCTAGAAGAAACAGTGGTTGAAATGAATTTGCAAAAGAATTTAACAGAAAGAGTCCGGAAGGGCAAACTGACGATGCTGTTCTTGAAATCACCCTTGGCTACAGCAGAAAATTGCTTCTTCTCGTCACCCATGTGATCCCAGTAGTAATGATCCCTCCAGAAAGCACAGTTCTCACAATCCTCGTTCATCTCGCAGTACCCTGGTCGATGATGCACAAAGGAAACTGCTCAGAGATGAAATCACCACTCCAGCCGTAACAGATGAAAAAAAGGAGAGCCGTATCAAGATTCAAGAACGAGGTGAGAACAACATTACCTTGACCCTTCTTTTTCCCTGGTCTTCTGTTGCGTCGCCTCTCACAGGTCGAATCCTTGCTAGAGAGTGGAGGGGAGCGGAGCCTATGCTGAATGGTATGTGTAGAGAGTGGGGGGAGCGGAGCCTATGCTGTACCCAAATATTTGTTCACCATTTTGGCACTAGCCCATCCCATTGCCCATGGGTGAGGTCAGGGTCTCTGTTTACTGTGTCTGTGTGTGAGCTCTTGGGTAAAGTCGCTGGAGGCATTAAACCCCTAGGCCAAAAGAAGAAAGCACGGTACCTCTAGGCAAGTGAAGAGGACACAGCAGTAAAAAAAGCTATAGCCAGCAGAAGAAAGCACAATAGCTCTAGGCAAGTGAAGAGGACACAGCAGTAAAAAAACACACTAGCGAACAGAAAAAAGCAGAGTACCACTCTGTAGCCATCAGTTGCTGCTGGAAATTAAACGAAATTCAATATTTTGCCCTAATCAATGGAATTTGGCAGCTCTCCTACCAACATTCAGAAAAAAAGGAAATTCAATAGTTCGGGCAGTTATGCACCAACTGACCAAGATTTTTTCAGAAACCAGTATTGATGATTTTGATATCAAATGGTTATCCATTTAGGGTGACAATAAAACTATAAACTACAGATGCTTTGCTTATCAAGGTAATATCTCCACTGGCAAATTTTATTCATCAAAAGTAGCTTCTCAAGCTTTTTTTTGAAAAGGGTGTAGCTTCTTTTCCCCCTGGTTTTTCTGCTGCGTCGCCTCTCACAAATGATATGTGTGGACAGTGAAGGGGAGGAGAGCCTTTACTGTACCCAAAGATTCTTTCACCATTTTGGCAAAAGCCCATCCCACAGCCCATGGGTGAGGTCAGCGTCTCTGTTCTCTGCATGTGCGTGTGTGTGTGTGTGTGAGCTCTTGGGTAAAGTTGCTTTGAACTCCCAGGAAGAAACTGCCATAGTACCTCTAGGCAAGTGAAAAATGGACACAGCAGTAAAAAGGGCTACCCACCACGGTAGGTGAAAACACAATCAGTTCACGAGACATAATTGACTCAAACTCGTTCTGGACACTGTTGTGTACATTAAGTTACTGGAGATACTGCTTGTTAGTGTAAATCAACAAAGAACTAGTTTCAGTCTTCCTGCTTTTTTGCTTTTTCATAATTCATATTCCAGCAGATGTGACATGTGAGATTTCCAACACATTGGAGAGTTGGAGTCCTGGGAAAGGCTATATTTTCTTTACGGTTCTTTTCACATTCCTGGGGTCAGCCAAATGTTGTATGTACAAGGCAGACAGTTTTACACACAAGATCCCTTTGGGATGCACTACTGCATAGGAAAACTTTTTCTTTACGAATAGGAAAACTCAAGGCACATTACACTGAATGGCAGTTATCTAAGCCAAACAAGCTCACAGCACTCAGTAGATTGGCGAACAAACTAACCATTGAAGTTCATCGCAGTCCAGTGGTGGTTCTATGCTCTTCAAACCTAGGGGCACATCTGACTCTTACATGTAGCACTATAACTGAACCCTAACCCACCGAAAAACAGGTTGTGGTCAGCCAAAAACTATATGACCACTAACAGCCGTAATGGTGTGTGTGTGTGTGTGTGTGTGAGTGGTGCGAAGGCGTACATCAAAGAAAATCCAACACCAGTATCGACGACTTGACCCTGATCGCCATTTTCATGGTCGGTCTGGGGGTTCATCTCCATGAATTGCAACGCATACATGTCACCAGCATAGGCCTGCAAGAGTGTACAATCACTTTAGTAACCATGGCATCAAGAATGGTATGAACCATAGCTCAGTTCAGACTTCAGAATTAAGCAACTACTCACTTCATTAAGTGGACAAGAAAAGTCAAATGCCTCAAAAAGGCATCAAACATAAGCTTCTCTGCAAGCAGTGGTTCCAAACAACTCACTTAGGTTTGTTGACCATTCCCAGGGAATGGCTGCTGTTGCAGGGTTGGGACTGCAGGACTCTGCATGCACAAGAACATGAGAAACCTGGTAATTAATCAACATGACTACAAATTGTTATCAAGAGATGAAAACAGCATCAATTCGGGAGATATAATTGACTTTATAAAGACTACAAAAATGCTTTGCCTGTCAAGGTAATATCTCGACTGTCAACTTTAATTCGTCAAAAGTAGCTTCGCAGGCTAAAAGTTTTCCCCTCGGATAAAGATATGCTCAGATTTTTTTCCAAATTTTTCTGCACTTCAGAAGACATGTAAAGGCTAGTATACTGTAAAACATGAAGTAGTCCTACTATCCATTCATATCATATATACACAAAAAAAGTGAGTTCATAACAATGTTGGATTAGTACCTCACACGAGAACTCTAATTAGCAGTGGGCGTACAAGGTTGCAAACCAACCCACTGAGATTTGAGTGTCTCACTTCTACTTTAATTCCGAAAGTGTGGGAAAATGAGTCTTATCCTCATATCTCAGAAAAAGATTTGTATTAAGAGAGAAGCAAATACATTAATTCTTCTTCATATCTTCATGCATCCTGTTCAGCCAATCGAGCCTTCCTTAATTGGTCTCAAAAGCACTAAACATCTCTCTATAGTCCACATTCATGAAAAGCTTGGTGGCCGTGAAGAACAGATCGCTGCATTCCTTCGCCCCAGATTGCACAGCCAACTTGATGACGTCTTTAATCCCATGGCCTCTTGGAACATCAGTAGAAGATGTCACCGAAGTGCTACCAGCCATTATGTTTGCAACATGCCTGCACTCCTGAACCGTAGGGTTCTTTTGTTGCTTTCGTTTCTTCTTTGCAACATGCCTGCACTCCTGAACCGTAGGGTTCTTTTGTTGCTTTCGTTTCTTCTTTGGACTAGCAGCAATGGCAGCAACCCTCTGCTTTTCAACCTCCTTTGTTTTCTGGCCAGGTGCCTTGTTGCTTTCCAAATCACTGTTGTCTTCCAGTTCCAGATAATTGTTGCCATCCTCAACCTCAAAGAGATCAGTGGGGTCTTCTATATGCTCACCTAGGATCACAGAAGTTGCAACCATCACATGAGTCTTGTCAAACATGGTGGTAAGCTCAGCAATGTTTTCTGGTGCTCCGTTACGGAACATTACAAATTCTGGGTGGGCCTAAATAAGGAGGATATTGACTTATTAGCATAAGCATGTTTTGTAAGTTACATAAACTTAAAGGAGATACACTCCATTGGGTACACTACACTACTTCGATGAGATTCACCCACCATTCATTGGCGGCATCTACTGTTCCCGAATTACTATCCTATTGCTGCCCAATTGCAGCCTGTGTAAAGGTCACCCAATGACCATATTCTGTCTTCAAGAAATTCCATCGGTTTTTGAACTGCTTCCTCTCATAAGTTCTCCCTGTCCTAGCCAAGAACTTCTGATGTAGATTCCCGTATCCTGTGGCATTCAAATATGCTTCTGGCCTGTTCCCAGCACTGACCTCCTCTTTACAGATCTCACAAAAAACTTTATGTGCAAATGAATCCCATTTTGCCTTGGCTTTCACACCTCTCTCCATCTACTCTATCATAATTTAAATACTTCATCAATTGGTAAAATAATAAGAAGGTATGCACAGAAAATCATGCATTCATGTGACACAGGTAATATATATAAAAGCATGTAGACAAAATCCGTCTGTTTATCATCCCATCTAAATTCGATAAATGCATAGCATATACGTGCAGGTTTATTTTCTAGTGTAAACACTTCACCTTGAAGATGATATGTATGGCCTTCCAGACAGCTGGCCATTCATGTGCTACTTCCAGTTCGAAGCTACCCATTTCACTGTGAAACCCAACCTACGGACGCACTCGTGTACAAAGCGAGTCTAGTTTAGAGTGATTATACATTATTTAATACATCTAAACAAGATAACCTCATGCATTTCTACACCCACCGTATAAAAGCACCAACAGACAACGGATTATTACCTATCAGTACTCGAGTTGACAACTTGGGATAATTTTGGGTGGAGTGCGGGGGGGGGGGGGGGGGGGGGGGGGGGGGGGGAGGCGGTACCTGGAGGGGCGAGGAAGACAGGCGCGCGACGAGGAAGGAGATCGCTGGGAGGCGATGCGTAGGGTGAGAGCCGCCGCCGGCCGTCGGCGTCGGGCCGGGGAACGTGGGCGACGGCAACCCTAATCACATCCCCTTGCAGCGGGCCTTCTGCACGAAAACTGATTTTCTTTTTCCAGGGAAAACATTTGGGATGACAATCCTAAGTCGACCTCGCCGGGGGTTAGAGCAACTCTATAACAGTTTTCTTAAAAATCTTTTCATAGACTGATCTTCTGCCCTTCCCGTAAAAGTTAAGGAAAGTATCTGAAATCAACATATGTTACTTCCCCTAAATCCATTTTAATATTTTTTAATTAAACAAAAAGTAGATTATTGCTAGGTCCCACGAGTCATTGACACCGGCGGGCGGTGCGGTGGCCGCCAGCGAGGGGCGTGGCAGCGGGCACGAGCGACGGCGGGGCGCAAGCGCGGGATCGATGAACTGTATCATAGTGTCGGGAAGAAATACGGGTGAGTTAGCTCTGAGTAAGATATCAAATAATTCATCAATGTTTCGAATCGCTCGAAAAAATCAGCAATCGAACTGGTTTAGCGAATAGCATAGATCTGAGGAATCAGTAATTGATTCTTCGCGACCAAATCGCCTGCATAGGAGAGCATCGAACTATTCCCATGTCATGTCTGTCAATTTCTAATGAATCGACTGCAACCAAAAGCTCGTAGAATCGGAGAAACTGACGATGGGCACGGGCACCCAGTACAATTCATGCATGGAGAACATCTGAAAGTACTGCTCACAAGTGTCTTCAAGAGATGTTGGTTTCCCTCGGCGAAAATTGGGAACGCCATGGACGGCAGCGGTTGACTGAGGGTGGCTATCACTTGGGATGATACCAAAGCGGGAAACATAGAAGGAGCACAGTCATATCCATGACAGGGGTTGCCATTGGCGACTTGAGGATCGCCGACGCCCCCTCCCTGATGAGAAGCATCGCACCTTGGCTTGACTGCCTGTGGAGACTGCCTTTTGTGCTAAGAGGGGTGATGGACTGTGAGGCACTCCACCCATATTCGGTGTGGCTGCACGAGATGCCACCTGCAACAGAGAGACCGGGAGATCTAGCTTGGCGAAGCATGCTTTGAGCTCTGGTTTCCATGCGGCGAGGGAGTCGACCCGGGCCATCTGCATGTCAGTCGCCTTGAAAGTGGAAGCATAGATGTTGTCCTGCTTGTTAGCGTGGTCGGTCGTGTTGGAGTTCATCTTGTCAAGGTAGGCACGAAGCTCGGGGTCCATGGATGCGACCAAAGCTTCACGGGCAACCTTGATGGTGGCAGAGGCGGTGGAAGGGTAGTGGTTGGTCTCTGATGGCACGATGTTAAGTTCTAGTTTCCTCTATTGCATTCACTTGATTGAATACAAGGGATGGTCTCTCTCAGATACAACTTTGCACTGTAGGTAAAAGAAGAAATGTAAAAGCTTCCTAGGCGTTGTTGTGATCCACATGATGCCTTCCCATCCTCTTGCTCTTCTCCTTAAGTAGCATTGATCAGTTAGGGCCCACATACTTGTGATTCAGATGCATGATCCGAGCTAGACACTGAATGATACGACCTTCCCCTGATTGGTCCCTACGATCAATGTGGTTGCCACAGCAACATTTTTTGCTACCATGGGAGCGTTTCCTTGAGCCAGATGTTTTGTCTACATGGCAGTGCTTCTGTCTGGAGTTGTCAAGCTGTCAGTTGGGACGATGCCACTAACTTGTTCATCCGGTAGCTGGAACTGCGGTTGCCTTTGTCCAAAGGTCTGACCACCGTAGTGCACTAATTTTGATGTAGGATCAGGATGTCGTCGATGGCCACCACAGACGGCTCAGAGGCGGCACACGCGCCTCCTGATCTGTCATCCTCTGCTCCTGGTGTCGGGCACGGATCATCTTCCCTGTCATGATATCTAGATTGATCTCCCTCCCTCCTCAAGCGCCTCCTCCTTCTCCTCCTCCTCCGTCATCCTCTATTCCTCACTGGGCACCAATCGTCCCATGTAGTGATATTTAGATTGATCTCCCTCCCTCCTCAAGCGCCTCCTCCTCCACCAGCCTCTGCTCCTCGTAAGGCATCTATCGTATGCAACATCGTGATATCCAGATCGGTACCCCTATCTATATAAGTGTAGGAAATCAGGCAGGCAATCTGGATGAGAACTATATTCGTTTGATTTGGGGACATAGTCTTCAACGGAATCATGTCCATTTGCTTGGAGGATCGTATGGATCCCCCCTTTTTGCTCTGGTCTGTAATTAATTTTTTTCTCTAGTGGTTTTCTTACCATGAGAAGGAGGTGGACGACAAACCTAGATGTACAAACAAAAACTTGGCGGAAACAGTCCCCCCTTTAATATTTGGTATATAGATATAGGTATAGATGTTGTTGTGCTTTTTCCCAACATTATAAGAATCATTATGTTACTTTTAGAACTACACCATCCGACTTGAATTGCAAAAACGTCTTATATTTAGGAACATATGTAGTAAAAGATTATTTCCTTTTGAATAAAGACACCCAAGGACATCTTAGATCAGATTAGTATCAAGGAAAACAAAGACCAGTACAATGGATAGACAACTAGGCCAGAATGACTAGTAAAAGATAACAATACATTAAAAAAACATACTAATCTTCTTCTTCCTTCGGTTGTACATCGCCGACCAGAGATTGAAAATTTCACTGACCCAACAGCAAAGAAAAGCGACACCTTCAAATGCCCTCACCAAATCAGGCTTTGAAAAACGCAATAGTCACTCGCCCCTTGAGACGAGATTTATAAATCGCTGAAGCAACATCGGCTGGAGCATCACTCCGTGCAAAACATGCTTAAAATCAATCACCACCAATCCAGAGGGTTGGAGAAACCGGGCATACAGAACAACACAGAAGAAGATGTTGAAGTCGCCACACCAGCGCCCAACAAAAATCTCTTCTCGAAAGACACATGGACTGCCAACATCTAAAGGGAAACAACAGATCTAGGGAAACAAACTCTCACAAGCCCTTCGTCGGCGCATGATAACGTAGGGAGAGATTGAACATCCTCGTCGGTTCAGATGGGGCCGAATAGGCCATCATCACCCCACCTCGTCGGTCTCGTTTGAGAAGCAAAAATCTAAGAAAAATTAAACAAAACAGACCAGTCCACACTCCTTTTACGTCGACGAGGCCACCAAACAGGGAAGAGGAGGACCAAGGCATCGGCAGCTAGTACAAGATTCCTTTTTAGCATAACATGAATTATTATGTTTTCTTAGACCAACATGAATTATTACGTTTTCTTTAGAGCTACATGCATGTTTTTCAAGGCAATACAGATATTATTACGTGATAGTGTAGGCCCCGTTTTTTCAAAAATTTAATTCGGTGCCTGGGCTCATCTACACCCGGAGAACAGTAAATATTTCTTGAAATGTGTGATGTTCTACACCCAGGCTCATGTACACCCAAAAAAGAAAAAAAATGAATATTTTTTTTTGCGGGGAAAAAAAATGAATATTTGTGTCGTGCAAGATGCTCAAATGCGTGATGTTCTTGAAAAAAATTCAGGTTGTTTCCCGAAATTTGTCCTTTTTGTTGTGAGCTTCTCAAATGTCCAAACAACCAAAATTTTGCACCTGACTTTGTTGTTTTTCTTTGCCATGAGCTCCTCTAATCTCCAAACAACCCGAATTTTTTCAAGAACATCACGCTTTTGAGCATCTTGCAATATTTTTTTGAATTTTGTTGCTATTTTTTTAATTTTAATGTTCACACCCGGGTGTAGATGAGCCGAGGTGAAGAATGGCCGTTTCCTTTTTTTTCTTTCGTGCTTTTTGCGCATGTTACACAAGTCAGCCCAGTAGTGGCCCATACAGCTACCCCATCTCTCCATCCGAGCACCACATTTCTCCTACAATAAAAGTAGAGTGTCATATTGTCTAAAAAAGGGTGGAGTCTGTTTTAAACCTTGAGCTTGTAGAGCTCGTCGCAAATGAACCCTCACCTTCAAATCCCTGAAATATGTACCCTGTACTCATTGATCCCGGTCTATCTCAACCCTGACCCCGTTTGGCGCACAGAGAAAAGGATGATCCCGGTCGGGATCAATCTTTACTCTCACTTACCACACTGACCCACATGTCATGTCCATCTTCAATCCACCGCTGCCATCCTCCCTCTCCCCCAAAATTCATATGATGATCTGTGATTTTGTGCAGTCTCCCTTCACGCCCGAGCCGGACAGCTCGCCGTACACGAACGGTTGCAGCGCATCCATGGTGAAACACCTGCTGCTATTGACGGTCGCGGTAGTGAGGCCGACCACGAGCGTGCTGGAGCCAGAGACGGAAATGACCACGCGCGTCCCATCGATGGCGATGCCGTTGCTGCCGGTCAGGACGTAGCCGGGGTTCCCGACGTAGGCTGGTGGAGCGGGACAAACGACGTGATGAACGGCCGGTCCGCCCAGGGCGCGAGGAAGAACGGGCCGCGGTCGAATAATATGGCCGCACCAACATTGTTCCCGCTGAAACCGCTGGGCCAACGTCGTGAGAAAGGCTTGCCGCTGGGCCCCGCTGTAGAGATGGTGAGCAGGAGGAAGACGAGGACTGGCTTGGACTGCCACATTTCAGCTTCTGTTGTACAACTTGTGTTGGAATCGATGGTGTGAAGTAACTTGTGTAACTGGAGAATACCGTAAGTTAGCCAACGCATGCTCAATGAAATATTATCGCGAACTAGAATTGCATTTTTCTATGTTAGCGAACACATTGTTACAGTCATAGATGATTCTTGTTCAGAGTCCTGCTCCTTCGTAGCGACATATAGAAAGATCAATCATGCACGTGTGCGTTGGTCGCTAGCTAGATTAGACATTGCATGCATGTATGCGTTTTTCTTTTTCCGTGTTTATACACATGCAAAGCGGCCAGTTTGCAGTACTAATATCCAAGAGAACGCTCGATCGATCTAACGATCAGATCAACGCCACCTCCTTTCGAACGCTCCTGCATGTGGCCGACACACTCAGCCCAGTTCACGCACAAAAACCACTTATGCTGCCCTGTGCGCATGGGCTCACCCCAAAAGAGAAAGAGAAGAGGAGAGATAGATGAAGAAGATGGAATGACATGTAGGTCTGGGTGGTCAGTGAGAGGAACGAGTGATCCCGACCGGGATTGTGCTTACAAACAGCCTAGTGTTGGTTTAGGGTTGAAAACAACCGGGATTACAGAGAACAGGGTATAAACTTCAGGGATTTGGAGATGAGGGTTCATTTGCGACCAGCCCTACAACCTCAGGGTTTAAAATAGACTTCACTCTCTAAAAAAATAGTAGAGCACCACAAGTTGTCACATATAGCCTAAAAAATAGTAACACGCATATGAAATACATATTCAATTCAGTTAAATATTGTATAATTTATAAGGCCATATTTAATTTTGTTTCGGATCCCGAACCCTGTAATCCGTCGCCCAGCGCACATCTATAAATTCCTCCATCCTTGTCTCCGCTCAACTCTCTCCTTCCTCCATCTTTTCACGTACGATTTTCTCAAAAAAAAAAAGTTTACACGTGCTGGTGACGCGCGTCATCCGAGGACTTACCTTTTGCTCAAAAAACGTAAAGTACATATAATTTCCTACGGTAAAAAAATACATACTCGACTTGTTTATGGTATAAAATATGTATTCGACTCGTTTCCGGTATAAAATACGTATTCGAGTCGTTTTCGGTACTTCTACAAGTATAAAGCCGTACCCTAACCCGTCGCCCAGATCGATAATTTGATTTCTCCGTCTTTGCCTCGGCTCAACTCTCTCCTTGCTCCCGCGCTCTCGCTGCTTCAAGCCAGATTTAGGTTTTCGATTTCCACAGCCGCCGCCGCTATGTCGTCCGTCGAGATCCCGCTGCAGGGCGCGAACGCCATGCTCACCTTCGTGGATCCCGTCCAGCCGGCGCAGATGCGCTACCCCGGCGGGAAGAAGAGGGATCGCTGCGGGGATCTCCTTCTCGCCGACGACTCCGAGGCTGCAGGTTGGTCGTCGGCGATCCTGGACCGCAGCCTCGCCCTGCGCCGTCGGCGAGGCCCAGCTGCTCCCTCTTCCGGCCACCGCGGCTGCCTCGTCGTGACCGAGGCGCAGAACAGCCGTGACCAGGAGACAGCTCCGGAAGTTGTCGCAGAGGAGCGGCAAGGGAGTGAAAAGGAGCCGACTGTCGAGGAGCTGGTCTACTGGACGGTCATCTAGTCGTATCAACCAAATCCCCGTGGTCTTCCAGTCCCGCTGGCCCAAATCGCTTGAAGAAGGTTCGATTTCCCCCCCTTTTCTTCGTGTTCATTGCAGAGTTTTTTCGAGCCATCTGAATAACTTGCTTTCTCTTGTTTCTTTGTCAATGACGGAGCATGTACAACCGAATTAAACTCACTGATGGCATTCGCGTTGCTGAGTGTTGAGGAGGCAACCAGAAGTAATCGGATTAGAAGTCAAAAACACCCAGCAGGATGTGCTGGAAGGGGAAGGCAGGGAAGAGGAAGCGCTGATTGTTGCCGATGGCGAAGAGTTCTTCTACCTAGTTGTCGTCTACTCGAATCTTTCAAGTTTTGTAGCAAGAGTTCCTCCTCTGGTTGTCTTTCGATGTGTTTATGCCAATTGATGGGCCTTGTTAGGCTGTTCCAGAGTCCGGTTCATGTGTTCAAGTCGAAAGTTAGGATGTAATCGGCTTGTTTAATAAATAAATTGATCTACTTAAGCTGACTTGTGATGTGCACTCGCATCGGGCTACTGTTCTGTGACCTCTTCAGCACTGGCATTGCCTCCACCGTCTCTGTTTTCTTTCACTTTATTCCTCCTTCCTATTCCTCAGTAACTGACACTGTTTCACCCCGAGTAACTGCCCTTCATACCTCTGCAGCGGCTGTGGCCGCGAGGGTCGGGATGCAGTGCCTAGGTGCTTCTTGGCTAGTGATTCTGGCCTATATGATTATCTCAATATTTTAGATAAACCCACTGCCTTATTAGATTTATATTAATGTCAATCGGTAGGTCATGGTTATATAATGTTTATTTTCTGTATTTCCAGATTTAGAATTTTCAAAGCATTAGTTGTTTGAGACCTGCAATTTTCTGATGGTTGCAATTAAGATTTCTCTAGTGACAGGCTTGCTGGGATTTATGAAGTGATCAATTTTTAACTGATTGCTGTGTGAGGTGCCATTAAGGTTCGATCTACTCTATTGTGAACTGTGATGATTTGATGTTTATTCAGTTTGTATGATTTAATTGAAACTTATCCAAGCACTAGGCTGTATGTAGCCATGTGTTTTCTTAACCAAAGTATAAGTGGGTTGCGGGTTGTGCAATAACTTACATTGCCCAGCCGTTTGCTGCTTTCACCATAAGGTTAGATTAGTGCAAGAGCATTATTGCCCCTGTGAGTAAATTTGTCTGAACTAATCTCTAGTTCTTTCTTTTTTATTACTTTTATATCGAATTGCTCTGGTGAACCTGGTGGGCAATATGGAGAGCTTAATGACTCAAATTTGATGGTATTACTTGAAGGTATGTGACCCTTTTGCCATATTTGGCATACCATATAGTTCATCTGGTTTTGCCAAATCTGAATTATTAGCAATACCTTTAGAGATAAAAAAGAAAAAGGGATTAAGATCTTCTAGTCTTTTCTATAGATGCTGCATTATATGAGGACCAACATTTGAGGCGATTTTCATCCTCAAACTATATATATGCTCTTGATCATATAACACTGTTTTGAGAACATTTCAGTTTTACGGTACTAAACATTTCAAGGTGATTTTGAAACTCTTTTCGTGCGGATCCAATCTACTATGTTAATTCACATGTTTGAATTATATGTGAAAAAACATGAATTGGAAATATTAACTCATACTTGGAAGTATGTAATAGTCTTTCCTTGTTTACCCAAAGGGAAGAAACATAATTATATTCATAGAGCTAAGTAGTTTCTGTTAAGACACATATTTAGTGTAATATCCATGTAAGTAATGTTTTACCCCAAGTTATTGATGTTTTTCATATTTGTACTGATCTATCAGATTCAAACATTAATTAGCCTGTAAAATCGATATTTTAATACAGACATGACTTATTTTCTGAACAGGAATTCTCTAAAACATGGAAATTTCAAACATCGGGAGATATTCTGAATGAAATAAAATGAAACTTGAAAATTTTCAAACCACTTAGTTGTGATTTTTATAAACTTGAAAATGTTCAAACCACTCAATGGTGAAAGAAAGGAATTCAAGACTTTCGAAAATTCAATCATTGAGATAATTTTTTTGAAAGGTTTCTACGTGACAAAATCCAAACAGCCTAATTTTTTTTTGCCTCGTTATAAGATTGTGAATATTAATTTTTCAAAATAGTGGGTCTGATCCTAATATAGCTGAAACTGACTGAAATAGTATAAAAAAGAAATATGTACTTATTCTTCAGGTAAATTAATTGTTTCATAATCGTATATGGCATGGCTCTCAGAGCCAATTTCAATGGTGTACATGTCTAGGCCAAAAAGGAAAAAACATAGAAGCCACATTGAAGACAAGATCCATCCATCCAGACGAATTGTCTCGCGATCTTCCACTCGATCCTTCTTGAATGCTGTCTCACTAATTCCTGGACATTCTTTGTGGTTGGATTTACCGTAGTGAGTAGAGTACATTCTGATATGCACTGAATTTGCATCGACCCAATGGAAGTACACAAGTGAACTAAGAAACTAGGCATCACGAGTTCATTAAACTTCAGAGGATACAAACAATTAAGTGGCATCCTCATACAAACTTTGTCAGCACAACTAGGTTAAACTTCATGCCACAAAATAGGGCTGCCACTGAAGAAAGAAATCACAGCCTGTTTATGTTTAAAACTAAGTTACTAGTTTGCCATGCAGATAAGGTTTGTTACTCATTCCAGAGTGGCCATGCCCATAGTTCTACTTCCGGATCACAAAAGCAGCGAAGAAGAGCCCCATCAGCAACATACAAAATGCCAGCACAAAGAGCAGAGACCTCTCTGCCTCTTGTCAAGAGCGTGAAACTAGCAACGCTCACGGCGAATGATATAGACCATCATCTTCTTCTGCTCCCCCTCGTTTTTCATCAGCTCGAAGAGGCAGATGTCCCTTTCCCGCAGGTTGTTGTATCTGGCAAAAGAAGTCCAGCCTCCACATATCCTCAGGGTACGTTTGGTGTCGTGCAACTCAGTATGCCATCGCTGGCTCTTCCCCTCAGCCTGAAGCACCAAACTCCGGCTCCCCTTCCGAAGGTACGTTTCAGAGTATTTTGTGGCGAAGGTCTGCTTGTTCAAATACATGCAGAATACTGAACATATTAGAATAAAATGCAAGTTTGCAAATATGTAGATGAGTGGCAGTAGATAACAAGTTTGGACTGTTGCTGAAACAACTGTTGTGAAACAACTATGGTTGGTAGTAGCATAGTTGCTTATATGGACTGATTTCTCTCAAAATAACTGTCAACTCAAAATCAGAAGAATATTATTCTAGACTAGACTTACTAGGGAGACGAGGACACTGCGCCTGGTCATGACTGCGACGTAGATGTGCAGATCTGATGAAATGGCTCCTACTTTCTTTAGAACTTTCTTCTCCTGCACTTGCGTTAGACGGGCACCCATTGGCATCATGCAGGGGTCTGTATCATCATGCTCGGGTGTTAATCGAATATGTTCAATATCTTCTGATTCAGATGACTCGTGCTCATCTGGACTGTCTTCTCCTGTAAAATAGTTTCATGAGTAAGGGTTGGTAACTGCAGTAAGATTGTACCATATAATGTGATCAATAGTTACAAGTCAGTTGTAAAGTTAACCTGACGAACCCTCCGAAGGATAAGATATCGCATCTTTCTTTGCTCGTTTTCTACGGTGGCCTGAGCTTCCACTCTGGCAATCATCTGATCGTGCTTGTGCTGACGAAGGAGTATTGCCATCACTGAAACTGGTCGAAATGTCTGCAGAATTTGTGCTTGGTTCTTGATCATTAATATTGGTCAGTATGCGAGCACAGGACACCACTTTCTCACAACCACTAGAATCAAAGACCACAACCTTGAAGCAACAAATTCCACGGTATTGGAACATCAATGGGTCGTTTTCTACTATATGATTGGCATCGACAAACGCCTCCCACCCAGATCTGAGTAATGTTTTGTTCCTACGCTCAGTAATTCCAACATCGTACACATTACCATTGGGGGCTTCTAGTTCAATGGTTCCCGACAGCTTCCATCCGAAACAATTAACAAAGCTCTCTGGTATGACCTGCAAATTTTTTAATTGTTACTAGTGTTGGTTTAGAACATGTCTTATTGCTACCGGTTCAATGATCAAGGCAACCCACCACTGAGCTTACCATGCTATGCCTAGAGTAACTATCCATGTGCGTGAAGAAACACTTGACCTTTCCATGCAAATGAGCCCAGTATCTCTTGCAGCAGTCACAGGAATTTCTCATCTCGCCGCCTACTAATGTCCTGTAAGCAGAAAAACATAGATTAGGACTGGCAGCGAAAGAAAATTTTGGTATCATCTGCAACATTTTTTACACTGCAACTACTCATCAAGCGCCTTTTTCCCAATTCATGCAGAACAACTGCTTGTGGTATATTAAGATAGAATCAAGAAACAGAGTACAGGGAGTTTGTACGGTTGTACCATCAACATCAAGCAAAATTACAGGGAGATTGTACAAACGACCAGCCAGAGATCAAGCAAAATTATAAACGCCTAAATGCCTAGCCCCTGCACGCACCCATCAAGTCATCTGATCTCCAACAAGAAAGAAACATGTATAGTTTCCTTTGTCTAAGCTGGGAGCAGATCTTGTTGAGCCCAACAAAAGGACTGAAAGAAAAGAAGCAAAATGCACATGTAGGGAAGGAGATAAACCAAAGGCTAGGCAGCAACCAAAAGCCAAGGACTCACTGCAATGCAGACCGGAAGCGAGTAGTACTCGAGGCTCACAACGCTGGTGTGTTGCTGGAACTTGAAGAAGCAAGCATGCATACCACGGGAAGGCGGAGGAGGGAGAGAAGAAGCGAGTGGAGCCACCGAACGGAACGCCTGTAGGATGCCCTGATTTGCCCTCTCATTCTTTGTCTCTGCTGCTCTGATGGGATGGGATGGGACTCTACGGCCCTAGGATGACGGCACTGTATCACACGTCTAGTAGCCCGGTCATAGACATGTAGGCCGTCTTCTTCTTTTTGAACCTTGTAGGCCCGTCTTGGAGAAGCGGGGAGGTTTGGTCAAAACGTTGGCAAAAGAGAAAGTTGGCACCGTTCCGTGATTACGAGGTACTAGTAGGGTCTTGGATTTCATTTTAAAAGGAAACAAAATAAAATTCTTAGAAGTCTTGTTTCAGATTTAAGAGCAAAGGTGATTAAAAGATCAATTTTGGACCAAATTTGAACGAAAAAAAATTCACGCTTTTAAAAAGATTACAACAAAACGGAGGACTTCATCTGGAAAGATGAAAGCAGAAAAGTTGTCATTGTCCCCAAGAAAGGCCTCCCAGACGACATGGACCTCCTGCCTCCCGTCGGAGCCGCCACCGGTCAGCCTCATCTCCTGTGGCCTTCGGGCCATGGAGGCGCGGTGAAGCCTGACCATTACCGGCAGGAGGGCTCCTACTCTGTTTTAGGTGTTTTTTCGAGGTTGATTAAGGTTTGTGAACTCTTCAGGAAGGCGAGGCGGCGGCAACTCCCTGAAGATGGAATAAGGTCCTCCTCACCTAACCTCGTTGTAGCGCTGCATCTAGCATTGCCAAAGGATGTGTGGAAGTGTGTCTGTGTGGCGGATCTCGTGGGATTCGATCGGTGTTAATCTTGGGTGGATCTTTGTGGATCTAGTCTTCATTTGTCTGTGTTCATTATAGGTTGATAATTCTGATCTACACTTCTCTACATTGGTGACGGCTGTTGTTCTGGTACACTAGTCCTGTGGGATTTTAGCACGACGACTTCCCATTTGTTTACTACAACAAGGTTTGTCCGACTCCAGTGACGGAGGGGTGATGAAGGTGACGCGTCTTCGGCTTGCTCTAGTGATTGTAGTCGTCGCTAGATAGTCTACGGGTCAGTCTGTAATTTATGTTACTTCTGATGTTTTTTGTACTGTCATGACACGTGATGAATAGATCAGGATTTTTCCGCAAAACAGAACAGAAAAAAGGAAATGACTCTCACGGAGACCTTCCCACTGACGCTCCTGATCCGATACTGTTTGATTTTTCTTCATGTTTATTTTTTTGGTTCTTCGGTGTTTATCAACTTGTGCGCAATTTTGACAGAGCATCCTTAACAGTCATTCTCTAAAACTCTAAGCTCCCTGGGACTGCCACTCTCTCCGATGTTTCCCAAACGGCGCTTCAGGCACCTATTTGTAGTGTTTCTACAATCGGGCGCACACCCCGCCTGCACGCTGGGCCGACCTATTTTGCTTCTTTTTTTCTCTGTTTAAACCAAAAAACGGTGTGCGCACAATGAATTCGAACAGAAGATCTCTCTCAGCTAAGTGAGAATAGCAGTGGCCACTATGCCAATCAACGCTTGGTGCCCTCTAACTTCTTTTTCTCCCGTTATTCTTTTTCTATTCATGTTCTTATTCTTTCCTTCTTTCCCTTTTCTTCTTCTTCTTCCTCTTTCTTTTTTCTTTTTTTGGTTATTTTATTCTTTTCCGTTGAATTTGATGAACTTGTTTCATTTTTTGATGAACTCTTTTTTCAAATTCAATAAACTCCTTTTCCAAATAAATGAATTTATAATATTTATTGATGATTTTTTTTAAAAAAATTGATGAACTTTTATCAAATTTGATGATTTTCTGTCACAATCAATAATATTTTTCATACTTTTTGAACCTTTTGAATTTTGTGAACTTTTTTCAAAATCTATGAACATTTTTGATTGTTTTTTCAAATTTTTGGGTTATTTTTTCAAAATTCAACATTGACCGATCAGCCACGACCAGTCACGAGCGAACCCATGGAACGACGGGCACCCCTATATCTCGCTTCAACCCACGCACACGGTCAGCCACAACCTCTATTTTTTTGTTTTTTCCTTTTGTTTTTTTCTTTATTTTTGTACTTTTGTTTATACTTTAAAATATTCTGAATATATATATATATATATATATATATATATGTATATATATATATATATATTAAAAGACAATCTACAAAAACATTTGAAAAATGTTGAACAAATATTTGGAAAATGTTAATCAAGCATTCGAAAAAATGTTGAATGTGTATAGAAAAATTATAGGTCATGTGTTAAAATAATGATACTTTTTCTGATCATGTATATAAAAATGTTAATCCAACATTTTATAAAAACGTTGACCAAGTATTTGAAAAATGTTAATCAAACATTTGGGAAGTGTTAAATGTGTATATAAAAAATGTTGACCATGTATTAAGAAAATGATGAAAAAATGTGATCATGTGTATAAATATGTTAATCAAGCATTTGTAAAAAATGTTGAATAAATATTTGAAAAATGTTAATAAAGCATTTGGAAAATGTTAAATGTGTATAGGAAAAAGTGTACCATGTAATAAAAAATTAGGGACAAAAATAAATAATGTATATAAATATATTAATCTGGCATTTACAAAAATGTTGAACAAGTGTTTAGAAAATGTTAATCAATTGTTTGGAAAATGTTAAATGTGTATAAAAAATGTTGACCATGTATTAAAAATATGTTAATCTTTTTACTTAAAAGTATTAATCAATTATTTAGAAAGAAAAACTAATTTATATAAAATGTGAATTCTGTATTAGATAATTTTAATCAAGAATTTGAAAAATGTGTCTAGAAAAAAATTGTTGACCATGTGTTAGAAAAAATTATTAATTTATATTGGAAAAATATTACACATGTATTAGAAAAATGTTGTTGACATATACAAAAATTGTAAAAGAACAAAGAAAAGCGAAAACCAAAATTAACAAAAGAGAAAAGAAAATTAAAACATGACATGGGGGGCAGCCACTCGGCTAACATTGCGTTCGTGCTAATACTATGCGCGCGTGAATGGCCCGGCCCAATACGATGTGGGATGGAGTGAATAGCAGCGCCCGTGATCTCTCCCTGGGAACCAGGGGATCGATTTCGGGAGCTCCTGGTATAACATGAAAAAACTGGGACTCAAACCCATCGCCTAAGGTATAGAAACATAGCGCCCGAACCACCAGACCAAGAGGCCAAGCTTGTCAACTATCAGAAACGAGGTACATTTAACCCATCCTCTAGAGATATATTATATACCCAGAAATAATTATTTGAAAAAGAAATTCAAAAAAAAGCCACGAATTCTGAAAAAAGGTTCGTGAAAAATGAAAAAAGATCATCAATTTCGGAAAAACCTTCAACCATTTTGAAAAAAGTTCACAAATTTGAAAAAGTTCACTGTCTTCGAAGAAAAGTTCATGGATTTTGAAAAAAAAGTTCGTTGAATTAAAAAAAAGTCCATCGATTTTAAAAAAAATATCAAAATTTTAAAAAAAGTTCATGGATTTTGAAAAAAAATCATCGATTTAGAAAAAAGTTCACCGATTTTGGAAAAAAAAAATCCATGAATCTGGAAAGTAGTTCATTGATTTTGAAAAAAAGCTCATCGACATTGAAAAAAGTTCATCATTTTGGAAAAAACATTCATCTATTTCAAAAAAAAGTTCATCGATTTTGTAAAAATGTTCCTCAATTTCAAAAAAACGTTCATTGGCCTTGAAGAAATGGTCATTGATATTTTTTTAGAAAATCACGAATTTGTATAAAAAGTTCACGTATTTAGCCAAAAAAGAGAGAAAAAAATATGAATAAAACAGTTCCCCGAAAAAAGAAAAAAAGAATAGAAAAAGAATAAAGTCCCGCGAACTGTGAAGGATAAATAGGGAAAAGGATGTGAGTCTGTGCAATCAGTCGAGATGGCCTAGTGGTTAGTACGCGTTGCTTAGAATTAAAATGTCTCTAGTTCTAGTCTCAGCGGTCGCACCTTGTTTTACCTTTAACAGGAAAAGAAGAAATGTAACGGGCGCCTGCAGCCCTAAATAGGGAATGCCATCGATTCCTGCTT